>JAOBRD020313554.1:0-21717 GCA_027575215.2 Hydrozoanthus sils | reverse complement strand
CTGTGGTGTTTTGCGGTGGTTTCTTTAGGAATCATTGAATCGCTCGCCTCTCTCGATTCAATGATTCACAAAGAAACCACCTCAAAACACAACAGAATGATGGAAAAAGACGACGGCTCAAGGATAGCGAGGTAGTTCAAGAAATTTATTTCATCTCAATAACGTTTCGAGGCAAATTGTAAAATCCCATACATTTGCTTTACAATAGTGTCACAAATATAGCTTGGGCTACCTGTGGTAGTCGTAGTTGTTTCGCGTGAGGTCACAGGCCAGGTGACCGAGCCTTCTCAGTACTACGTGCATCAGGTAATGCCGCAGCAAGGCGAGAATGTTAGAAGAGACTTGACTATCGTTCGGAGACGACGGTATTTGACGAAATGGTTGCAAAACTAAACAAAATGCCTGCCGCAGAAAAATCTGCCCATGAGACAGTGAAAATAACTGTGAAGCGTCACCGATGGTATTTAGGGGGAATTGCATCCGCTATGGCGGCTTGCTGTACACATCCACTCGATTTGATCAAGGTTTGTTTTTCAGGGTGAAACACCACTTTTAATTATAGGTTATTTCCAGAGGGATTTTCTGAAAATCATTTTCTCACAGAATAGAAATTATAGTTGTCAACGTGATCTATCAATCTACGATCGCTAACTTTAAAATTCCTGATGATATTGTAAGTTACATGGTTGAAGACTTTGGTGTAGCAATACTTAGTTGTTTATTTAATTGCAACTTCTCTGGTTCTCCTTTGTAATGCGTTTAGCTACTTTTAGTTCTCATTTGGAATCGATCTTTATGTACATAAATTCGTAATTTTAAGATTAAACCATACGTTTACGTTCGATTCGACACTTTTGTTTGTGTACACGCTAGAAAAAGTCACGTGGCGTAAAATATTCGTCTGCTTATCGGCAGTTTTTTTTATTTGAACAGATCTGCACGCATTTACTTGTTCCCTTTAAGTTTAAAATCTACTTAATATAAAACAAGTCCCTCATTTTTGTTTGTAGTAAAACTGGATTATATTTCTAGTGTATTGTATCGATAACACATCACGTGTGCATTGTGTTTCATAACATTGTTTAATAATTCCTGGTTCGACACTCGTGTTTATAGGTAGAAGGAAGGGCTAGATTCATTCGTTTCCTGTAATTTTTTATTTATTCTCACGTACATGTGCTCCATATATCTAGAAAATATATAATCTGGTGTTCCCTTGTTCCTCGTTTCGACTGAGCAATGTTCTCAAATCGGACAACAATGGCTTGTGAAAATTGCATTTGTAGCGTCTCGAGACAATATAAACCCTTAAATCGTCACCGAAATCAGACAACAATAAAAATTGCTTTAAGGTAGATACAAAGATACGTCTTGTGGCAAATTATAGTATCAAACAAGCATACATATTGCCTCAATTGATAAATTAGAAAAAGTGCAAGGCTTTATAAAACAAGAAAAGACTATTATTTTTCTAAGATTTTAATTAGATTTTAAATTATATGAAAATACTATCCATTGTTGTAAAAAGTCGTGAAAAAACACTAAGCTGGTTGTCTCATAATTGAGATCGGAGATATTCACTGCAATCAGCTATTCCTTGTCAATTTACACCACTGTCTGGTTGAGACAACTAGCTAGCAAGTGGTGTGTAGCTGAAAAATTTCAGTCGATTACCCTGACCCGGTAACAGCTCACCTCAACCAACAGAGGGCCAACTGTTTACCAACAGTTTATCAACAGTTCACAGAAAGTTCACCAATAGGTTTCCAACAGCCGGCTACAGAACAAAATTACCAGCTAAGCATTCTGGGTGTCCTTTTAATGAATCTCTTAATAAACCCATATTTTGGATAATGAGTTAATAATGTCTCACCATAGATTAAAATGTCTGAATAAATTCTCAAGTGTGTTACTTGTCTGTTGCCGTCCACACTCATTTATTTCACAATTACAAATTTAACTGACAGTCTACCAACACCCTACCCACAGATCACCAACAGTTAATCAATAGTTGGCTGTCTGTTGGCCAGCTGTTGGCTGTCTTTCAGTGACAGTTGGCCATCTGTCTGTTGATCAGTGAGCAGTTTTTCACAATTACCGTGACCCAGACAATGAGAAAATGGTGAATTATTTTTCTTAGCTGTGGTCCCTGTTTTATGCCTCTACTTCCCCCCAATGTCGGGATATAAACAGCCATCTCACATCCTTGTGTTGTCTTTCCATTTTACTCTGCATATAGTTCGCACTGATTGTTTCAAATGTTTATACCATCAGTGCCTTGACTTTTTGAGTTATTTGTAAATCAGTTGTTTTTCATAATTGTACTATTGCCATATGACTGCCATTTTTCTTAAACCATTGTTATTATAACTTTGTAAGTGTTTTGTAGAGTATTTCTATAATAGTTACTTTGTAAGACCTTATTGTTAGATTTTTTGACTGCCAGAGACTAGTAAAGACTATAAACTAAACTAACCAGTAAGGACTGCTTCATTGGAGTAGAGCTAGCTAATTGAGGTGGGTCAGTATACATGTATCCTGCAGTGAACAATTAACCTTTTCAGCCTTGACTATGGGCAAGTTAATATAAGGCTGAGTATGATCGGATGATAATCAGGCGATTGTCTTTCTCAGTCATGCCATTTGGACTGAACCCTTGTAAACAATTAACCAAGCTTGCCAAAATAGAAGTTGGACTCTGTAGTCTAAACCAGACAGTCAGTTAATGTTTGACAGTAGAGATCTATTTGAGTATGATTTTGTTTTAATGACAAGAAACATTCAAAATGTACCACTTTTTTAATAATAACTGTCAAAAAGAACTACTGTAATTATCATTTAGCAGTTTATATTTATATGGAGAGTTAAAATTACAGCATGCCATTAAATTATTATGATCTCAATGCGTGTGAGTATCCTCACAACCTACTTGTGTACATGCACTGTCTACTTTTAAGCCTGAAATATTTTCTTTGCACAATTTTTTTCATTAATCCACCAAATGATATAAGAAAATTGTTTATGGAAATTAACAAAAGTTGTTATCGATAATTAATAGTTTAATGTATGCCCTGCTCATCTTTTTTCAAATTAATTAATCAAGTCAGTAATTGTGACATGACAGCTGTCAATGATGTGCAATTTTAGTTTTTATTGTTTAAAATTAAGTTCTCCTTCATGATAAATAATTAGTTGAATTGAGGTGCTAAAATGCAAAGTTGTTAGGCCACAGTTTTTTTCTATTCTGTGTTTAACTTACTGATTGACTAATATTTTGTCAGTTTTGAAAAATAATACTCTTGTTTTGGATTGCTGTTTACATCTAATTGATATATTCTTAAATGCCGATCTGAACTTTTTTTTTCAATTTATTGTTTTTATTGGTTCATTCTATCGACCTTGTTTGCTGACTATCTTAATTCTTTGGGTTTCTGGCTTGGGCCAAGTTAAATTGTCAATATTGATCAGCAAAGTCGAAAACAAATCAAATTTTGTTGATCTTATTACCTGATGTTTTTTTCCCTTAGCTGTTGACTTTAACATTCTAAAGACCTAAACTAAAATATCAATCCAGAATTTTTTTTATTTTTGTTTTGCCTGCCCTGAACCTAAAGTTTGAGTAAAGTAGGATCACTCAAAACTAAAAATTTAAAAACTGTGGCCTAATTAAAAAAACAAACAATTTTACTTTACCTGAGCATCTTATTATAAGTTTTTAAGTCTCTGTTTTCTCCCTGAACTTGGATGAGCACAATGCTTGATTGTTGTCTTCTAATGATATTTTGATCTGCTTTTAATGCATGTATGCTTTTAAAATATAAAGTTCAAGATTGAATTTTGTAAGCCTTTTAACTTTTTAAAATATTAATGAACTTTGCATATGCATGCAAATGATATATATGACAAGAAAACTTTGGGTATATCTAAAATCATCAAAACATTGTTTGAAGACAAAACCATAAATGCATGTGCATGTCATGTGCTCATCCCAGTAAGATTAACAACACCAAGATCTTACTTCTTCATAAAGGAGTATAATGTTGCTTACTCAAGTTGCAATATTTAGGTCCACCTTCAGACACAGCAGAAGGCAACTCAAAGGATGTCTGGGATGTTTATAACTGTACTGCGCACACAGGGTATTAGGGCCCTCTATAATGGGCTCACGGCATCCCTTGGAAGGCAGGTATGTCAGTCATTTGAAAGTCAGGTAAAAGGGATAAAAGTTAGTTATGGTGATATTTAGTTGTAGTGATAATGGTTAATATGTAACTGGTAATTATATGCATTATAATAATAATAATATTAATAATAAAAATAATTATAATAAGAAAAAGAATGATAATATGATATAGTGAAACCCTGCCTTAGGGCCACCTTGTTAATACGGCGACCTCGTTATAACGGTCACTTCTTCTTAGGCCCGCCGATCAAATGGCCATACTTTTCTTACAAAAAAACCTAATTAATATTATGGTCACCCCGTTATTACAGCCAATTTTTTCTGACCCATAGGTGACCATATTAACGGGGTCCCACTGTAATAATAATAATGGTAATATGGAACTAAATTTGTTGCAACTTATTTAGTAATGGCTAACAATAAGAGGGCAGCATTTTTTTTCACTAAGCAGAGGCGATATTTTTTAAGCACTAACCAGCAGCTGAAGAAATTTTAAAAATTAGTGTAGTATCTTAGTAGTAAATATTCCAGCTGTTATCTCAATTCAACTTGATCTGACAAAGAGTTAGTGCTAGGCAAAAATTTAAAACAGTCACTCCAGTTTAATACTAAGTTTATAATTATTACGGAGCTAGATATTATCTAGTTGCTGTTCTATTAGGTAAAACCTTTATGGATAAATGTCTTAGTAATTCTGTGATAATTATTGCTTGTGCACTATCTGTACACTATATGGTATTTGATTTATTTTTTTTTAATTTAAGCTGACCTATTCAACAACAAGGTATGGAATGTATGAAGTACTCTCAGCGAAACTTAGACATGGAAATGGTAAGTTAAACTCATTTTTCAAAATTTAGTCAATGTAGGAACAACAATTGAAGGGTCTATATAGCTAATGCAAAAACGACATAACTAAGTTACATGTGAAATTATAGATTCTCCCAGTGTTTATGAAGAGATACATAGGGATAATTAAGGGAGAAATGACAACTCCATCAAAATTCACTTACATCATTTTTGCACAAGGCCCTTCAATTTGATCCAAATCATAGCTTATTCAGACGTTTGTAGTTAGCAGATCTAGAGTTTATCTCATAAAAATTGTTATAATTACTTATTTCTGTTATGTAATAATGTAAATTCTTATTTTCCCAACTGATGTACGCGAGTGTTGTTTGTCAAAACTTTTGTCATCCAAAGTTTTGTGTCAGAATAAAATATAACAGAAATAATATTAGTGGCAGATTTGTACAGTTGTGTTTTTTTTTCATTAAAAGTGTTTGTATGATTAGTGGTAGAAGTTGGAGAAGGCATAAAAACCATTTCTGATATTTCAATCCTGATTGTTATTACTTATGTAATAGTATTCATATTTTTAGAATTGATCCAAAGTTATGTTTTTTTACACTATATGTTATTTGTTCTATTTTAACACATTTTAATACACTTCCTGTATTAATTTCAAGAACCGTTACCATTCTATAAAAAAGCATCACTTGGAGCAGTTTCAGGTATTGTGAAACTTGGCTATTTAAATATCCATCGATTCTAATATGTTTCTTGGCACTTGACTATATAATTTTATATAAGGGTCATTGTAGGGAGACTCAGAGAAGCACTGTACATTTAATTTAGAGCTGATACAAAGATTGTTGGTAGTTGTGCACTGTAGAGCTATACTTAGCCTAATTAAGTTTGTGGGCCAGGAGACTTCGAGGTGGTAGAGATATATATACAAAGGTTGTATGAAGACCCAGAGGTGCACTGTAGAGCTACACAAATTATTAATTACTGTTTTCTTATCACTGCATATAGCAAATCTTTAATGTTATTAAAAATGGTATGTACATATACGCAAGCTTAAAGCATTGTTATAAGTAAATTTCTTGTTTGTCTTCCTATTTTGTAGGATTCATAGGAGGGTGCTTTGGAAACCCAGCTGATATGGTTAATGTGAGGTAAGTAAATAGAATATCCAATTGCTAGCCAATGATTCCAACAATCTTTGGGAAGTGGATATAAAATGCCTTTCACTTTAAAAGAATGTTTTTGCTTTAATTTCTGAATAGTATACATTTACCAAATTTAAATGTAACCACTCCGGAGTGTGGGGTGGAAGGTATGACTAACATATTTTTTAGGGGTTAGAATTGTCAGTCCAGTATTTTTTAGTTAAAAGAAATCCTGTGTTAAACCAAGAGTCTGGTTTTCTTTTTGGTTGAAAAATGCGAAGCTATTAGACTGTCTGCAGTCCAGTGTTTAGCAAACGTGTGTACTGGGACAAGGAGTTAAGGCAGAAGTGCTTTGGCGAAAATTCTGTTACACTCGCATACCTTTATTTGTTGCATATCACGTTCAGTACAACATGACAGGACTCAGCACTGACCCACTAGCTTTTTAGGGAAAATTTTCAGCTTTCAATTGGTATTTTTTAGGGTAATTTTAAAACTGAGAGGTGTTTTTAACGGTGAAAATTTTTATCCCATAGTATTTTTTAGGGTATTTTGGGGACTTTTCCAACAGTCATCCCTACCCTACCCCAGTTAACCATATTGTTATTATTTATATTATTGTTGATGTTATTATTTTTTTTTATATTGTTTTCCAAAAAAGCTTTATGAGTTTAATTTTAGACTAAAGTAAGTCAAAAAGTTAATGTAATTGTAATAAAATCTCAAATGTTTGGTAAAAATAATTATATGTGACAACTTAGATCTAATATGTAGCGCCTACTTATTTTCCCTTGCAGAATGCAGAATGATATTAAGTTACCTCCTGCTGAAAGAAGATAGTAAGTTTTCAACCGCATTTTTATCATGCCCCTAATATCATTGTTAATAATCTAAGTGTATACTGGGAGTTAAGGAGAAGAAGGGAAAAGGATGGAGGGGGTGGGGGCTCTGGTAAAGGGTAAGCATTTGATGTGCATTTGACCCACAACACTCGGGGTCTATTCATGATGTTTTGTTAATTGTATTATTATGTTTTGTTAATTGCACAATTATCCCTTTGCAGTTACAAACATGTTTTTGATGGACTTTATCGGAGTGCTGCGGAAGGTTAGTTAATCAAAGAAACAATTTACTAAACATAGTTAAATATCTCATTTATGTTTAATAGTCAGGTTGATTGACCATTCACAAATGCTTGATGCTTTCATATTTAATGTCATTAGGTAGAATAAAATTTTATTATTTAGTTGTTTTTATCATTAATTTAAAATTTCTTGTTAGTCACTTTGGTGAGTTCCTTTTATCATCATCATCATCATCATCATCATCATACTTATCATTGTTGTCAGCTTTATTGTAACTTTGAGTAATAATTAGCTTTTCCTTCTCAAAGAAGGGAAGGAAAAGCTAATAGTCAAAGTTACAAAGCCAATCTAATAATGACAGTGATGTTTGTAATGATACATGTACAGGGGTCCTGCAGTGCATTAAAAGTCATTAAAAGTTATTACTCATGAATCTTGTAAGGGTTACAAATTTAAGGCCGTAAAAAGGTCTTAAATTTGGTAAAACTGCCTCTGAAGTCTTAAAAGGCCTTAAAGGGGAACTGAACCTCAAAATCAACTTTTATCAAACAAAATCTTTAAGAGTGTGAAAACAATGTTTAAACAATTTTTTCCTTGTGTTGCACTGATTTTCCAAGAAATTTGAGTCGAAACATGTTACGTGCTGAATTGTACCAGCGGCTCAAAATTAGGGGGTCAGCGGAGAAAGAAATGAGGTTATGACATCAGATGTGGGGAAGAAATGGCTCGAACTGAAAAGATTAATCATTGGAGTGACACACTGCATACAAACTAAACTTCAACTTTCACTCTTGACTGTGTAAGTGAGCTCACGACAACAACAAAAAATAGTTCAAGCACTCACTTGCTTCGCAATAACCTATGTCAAGCATTACCTTCATTTACTGCTGACAAGTTTACAAGCACCCATACTCAATGAGCTTAAACCTGAAACTCATACATTTAAACAAGAATTTCTTGGAAAATCAGTGCAACACAATTAAGGAAAAGACTATTAAATACGGTCTCTACACTTTTAAGGATTTTATTCAAAAAAGGTTGGTTTTGGGGTTCAGTTCTCCTTTAGATTTGAAAAAAAATTAAAGTGAGTTGCTAAAGTTAGATCCAAGTTTGGTGCAATGTTTTTTCTTGTTATTGTTGTGAACAAAAAATCTCTGCCTTAATATAACCCAACCACACAAGAAAATCCCTACTTTTTCAGTACATGCCCAAAAAAATTTCCTAAATCAGAGCTATGGGTAATCACACTTGTCACATCAAGGGTCACTTCAGTTAAACCAACTATTTATTTTATCAGAACATGAATTATGAATTTGTGTGACAACAAATTTTTGATCGAGGTTATTTACTTATGGTAAGCACTGTTCCAGATTACAAGACACATAACTTGCCAAATTTAGCAACCCAAAGCAATCCCAGAAGATTCTGCTGGCCATCCCTGCCCACATCATAAAAATAGTTGAGTGGGTGAACATAGTGAAGCTCCAAACTTTTCTTAGTGTAATTTTAACTCGAATAAAATCTTTCAGAGGGAATTTCAACCTGGATGAAAGGTGTTACAATGACATCATCAAGGGCTGTCCTGATTACAGTTTCCCAGGTATATATAAATAAATTGATTGATTGATTGATTTATTAGTTGATATTATTAAAAGAGATTCAAAATGCCAAGAAGAATTGAAAACATAGCTTTGAGAATTTTAAATCTAGTCACGATACAATAAATTTATGCAATTTTATTTTAGAAATGGAACATTTTAAATCTAGTCACGATACAATAAATTTATGCAATTTTATTTTAGAAATGGAACATCTATATATGTAGCATGTGTGCTTTGTATCTCTATTGAATTATATATATTTGAGGCTGGAAAATTATTGTTTAGTTTGTGATAAAGTATGTCAGTCCGAGCACCCCTCTCCCTCCCCCCCTACTTTTTTTCAGCACAATTCATCCAATTGACCTAAAATTCAGTATGTGTAATTAAAGTGTTCTTAGTACTTTTAATTAGGCATGCTCATCTGAGACTTTATGGTTTCTATGGCAACTGTGTCCAATAAAAAAACCTTTTTCATGTCAAAAACCAAGATTTTTCTCATGTTTACTGTCAGATAATTTTAAACTCCAGTCAATAATATACAATTGCTGTGAAGCAAACCCTAAAGAATGTATATTTAGTGTGTCATTAGAATATTACTGATTATGTTTGTTTTTGTGTAGACTCCAGTTTAGACATTATGAATTGCAGAGGCTCTATCTTATTCCATTGGTAAAATAACATTCTCTTTTAGATTTCATGTTATGATCAAGCTAAACAGTTTCTCCTTTTAACTGGGTAAGTTTGTCTTTGATCTCTTCCTTTTGAGACATTTCATACTAGTTAATGGTACATGATTGCAATTGTACAAAACGTATTTTAATGTCATTATATTCTTTTCCTACATGTTCTGTATAATATAATTTGAAGTTTCTGTACATTAATCAACCGTTTTTATTTTTTATCTTATTGTATTCTATTACTAATTTTTGTTTATTTTTTTCTTTAAGGTATTTTAAGGACAACATCATTACTCATTTTACAGCAAGCTTCATTGCTGTAAGTGCACATCAGTTATACCACATCTGATTTTGAAAGTTTTGTCACACAATTATGTCTTTTAACTTCCTAAAAAATTAATTTTAGTAGTTCCTAATTTGTTTTCATGTTTTTGCCAATTCAGGGGACAATTGCAACTGGAATATCCCAACCTGTTGATGTCATGAAAACAAGGCTCATGAATGCAGAAGCTGGGCAATACAAAGTAATAATTTGTTACTAATATAATATTAATAGTTATAAAGAGTTATTCAAAGACTAGATTGTCAAGTTAAATGCTCATGCAGGAATTTTTACAGTTTTTAAGATATTACACTTTTTCACATACTTATTTTGATATTTACATAGTAGATCAGTGAAATATAGTGCATATCAAATACCCATATCAATCAACAGGATATCAAAACAGCCAATCAGAATGCACAGTTTCCATATCATTACTTGTGATTGATATGAAACTTTTCCCGCAGTTGAAACAACATGTAAATCTGCTTTGTTGATGATTGAGAGAAACATGTAGAATCACACTAAGTATGTGATAAAAAGAAAAATACATGGCTGCTGGAAATACAAATTTTATCTTCTTGTGTTGAAAATATACCACTTGTTTGCTGCACTCACTCATGAGATTTTTTCAACACTCAAAGATAAAATTCTTATCTCTCACATGGCCATGTAACATCCTCCATTTATCATCTTAGGAACTTCGGAAAAATTTCTTGAAACATCATTTGTGAATTATATTATTTTGAAATTCTTATTTTTTCATGTTGCCAATTGAAAGGCAATGGAAAACACATGAAAAATTGAGACAATATTAATTATACACTCCGATTGGTTAATATAGGTATGTTTATATTACCCTGCGCAAAGAGCTAGAATTTTTTTCATAAAGGAAATAAAACACAGCTACTGTGTTTATTTCTTAAGTATATGAAAGTGCATTTAATTTATTCAAGATGTTTTACCTTGTCTTTAATAGAACGTTTTACAGTGTGTTTTACACACAGCGCGGCTGGGACCAATAGGATTTTATAAAGTAAGTCGTTATGGTAATAAAGAAATAATGTGATATGGGCAGAGTATTTTAAAAGTTGTAATTGTTCGGAATGAACCAATGCTGTCTAGCAAAATCTGCAAGCACTTATTGGTTAACTAAAGGTTTAGATATATCTTAAGTACCTTAGATAAAGAGATGATTGTGTTATTTTACTCATATAATAGAAATTCAAAGTCGTTCTTTAGATTCACAGAAGTAGCTCGTGGTACCAATGTTTTTCTTGCTTGGCCCTGGATGTTTTAGTTGGCCGTTTTAGTTTTTTTGCGGCGATCACGACCGAGTACACTCAATCTGGAAACTGGGCTCAAAAAGCCTCTGACGTCATCCCCGGGATAGCATAGACAGTGCGTGGAAAAATACAGTTTTTTTTTAAACCGGTGAAGATATATTATAGCTGAATCGTGTGTGGTTTTTGGATGAAAACACAAACGTGGCACGAAAGCTTCTACCGAAACAAGAGAAGCAGTTTACGAAATTCCGGGAATAACATCAAATGTCAAAAAAAAATCTTCTGAAAGTGAGCGAAAAAATGCGCGAACCATATCGTGCGATTTTTAAACTTAAATCAAAAATCGTAAATACAACCATTTTTGTCTTAATCTATTCCATCGATGTCACAGATTCCACATTCCAGATATTATTACGGGGTTAGTTGCACTTTAATTTTGCATGTGATATGATACACTTACACGCGTGTTCTTACGCGTTTCTAGGTAATACGTGTCTAAATAAACTGATAGCCTTTTTGGTAAAAAGTTAGGGAGGATGTAATATGCTACACTTACCGCTTTGTTCCTAGGCTATGCTACTTTGTACGACTTGTTTTCTCTTTTCCTCTCTTAGGGGTTCATTCCAGCCTGGATTCGCCTCGGGCCACAAACAATACTTACGTGGATATTCCTGGAGCAACTTAGGAATTTCTTTCCGTTGCCACAGAATTAACAGAGAGAAAAACTTTTATTCTAGTCGATATTTAAAGAAATACTATTTAGCAAAAATAACTTATGTAATATATGATTGAATAGGGTATCAAAGTAATTTTTTCAAAAATAAACTAATATTAACTAGCAAAACTGATATATGCGTACAAGGTGGTATGATCGCGATAAAAATTTGTTTAAAAACTTGAGGTATAACTTAATGTTAAACTAGTTTTAATTACATGTTTCATCTATGTTTAGCAGTATAGTTAGTAGTACTTTAAGTTAAAACTTATTTTGTTTTACAGGGGTTTTAGCAATTGGTTGTTTTGTTTGATTTGAAGTAGTTCACTATAGTGGTGTGTTTGGTCTCGGTCGTTCAGATTTTGAAAGCTCACGTCACGTTTAACTTTTCAAGGCGCCAAAGTTTTGTTATTGTTTAATGTGTTATTATTATGAAGGGTTTAACTGAGTAATTGGAAGGTTTATCTACGTATACAATGCGAAAACTGTGCTAGCTATAGCAGTGCAAACATACTTGTTTTCAAACTTGACGAGTTCACAAGTTTTCCAAACTATAATATTCGCACATACACACGTGCTGTGCACATGTACTTAGGTACACACTAGCTTTATAATCTACCTCTATTTAATCTTGAGAAACATATCAAACCTAATGGACATTTGGAAAAAGATCAATTACCACTAGTTGGGAAGTTATTTTTGGTTAGAAGTGAAAAAAGAGTTATTTATCCATCCAAAATTTCTAAGAGATGCTATGCCATTAGTATCTCAATTAGGGTTTTTGTTACTAATGTACGTTCATTTAATTTTTTTTAATGGTCCATGTAAGAACTAGACAATCTCCCATTGTTCTGCGGCATTTCGCTTTTCCCACACCAGAACGATTAAACTGTCATACTGAGAATACATCAACTTGTGTACAACATAGTTTTAAAATAAAAAGCAGTGCAACTCTATATTAAAGCAATGTTTCTTTTATCCTTCAATAATTTAAATAATCAAAGTGCTCTATGACAAAAGGAAAAAAAAACTTTCCGCTTTCAATGTTTTCCACGTGACGGAATTTTTTTAAATTTAAAAACAGAAATGTTTCAACTAGAAAGCTCGAATAAATGAATTGGAATTAAAGAAATATATACATCAGATTACTTATTATGAATATATATTCCATTTTTAAAGTTAATTAAGCCAATCAGATCAACGGTTTAATATCACAATTACCTTTTACCATTCCACTGCACCTGTCCAGTTCTTACTCGGATCGTTCTTAAAATGAGGTTCATGATTGTAAAAAAAAACTCTATTAAGATCAACGTGTACTTCAGAGACGTTAGAGCCGAATGCATTTCGTTAGACCACGCTATAATCAGCAACGAATTTAAGTTGGAAAACTTTTTGTTCCAGTGAGGACAGTGCACAGAGTTTGCTGTTTATACACGGGTTCCTCCCGATCGAGTAAGGTCGAAGGTACTGGTATACCTTTGCTTTTTTTTTCTCCTTTTCTACACAAACTAGACTTGCTGTCATTTAAACCAGACATTAATATAAAAAGCGGCTGTGAAGATACATGTATTCTACGTTTAAAAAAATATTTTTACGTAAAAATCAAGATTAAAAATTCATACGTTTTATGAAGAGAGTAAAAACTATTGTTTAGTTCTATTTTTGAGATTAAAGTCCACCGCGCGAGTCTGTTGGGTCTTTCTGAGTTTGAGAAACACAAGTCATGTTTGCGCGGGAAAGTCTAAGATATAGTTAATAGAAGCTAAATTAAACTAGCTTAGTCAACAGAAAGCAGAGATAGTTCAGTTCAGGCTAATCAAGTTTGATCAGGAACTGGGAGTTGGCAAAACAGTTTTGATAAAAGTTTTTATAGCGAGGTTGGGCGGTGAATAAAATCAATATAAAAAATATTGTGTAAACAATGTAAACTAAGAAAAAAAAATCAAATAAAATTATTAAAACTTCAGAGAGTCAACGGTTGTTCAAAGTTGCAGTTCGTTCAATCAGTCGGCCACTCGATGTTTTCACCCATTCTTTTTGTCGCTACTCACTGGGTTCTGTAACACTACAACAGGAAGCCCAGGCAAGTTACCAAATGCCACAGGAATCCCGCAATATTTCGGAACATTGGAATCAATCAACTGAATAGCCAGTCGATAATTTTCCTAACGACTTTTTAGTTTTGATGCGCTAAGAACGTCTTGATAATGTTCAGGAAATAAGTGCCAGTGTTACAGGCTACTAAAAATTAGCTTGTAATACTGGCTTGAAGTTTGATAAAACGCCCAAATGAAATATTTTAAACTAGATTTAAACATCGATTTACTATTAAAGTCTTGACCTTCCACGTCAACTACTACTAGAGGGGTCGGGATGGCGGATCGGTTCCCGCACAAGCGCGTGCCTCCAATATTTGTGGATCCTGGGCACCGCATATGTGGGCTGAGATTTGTCGATCTCGATCTGACTCTGAGGGTTTTCCCCAGGCCCCTCGACGAAATCGACATCCAGCTATTTATATCTGGCTGTGGAGCTGTGCTCAAAGGACGTAATTGTGTATGTGTCTCTCCACCTTGCCTGTTTGTATTAAGTGCGCCTTGACTTGCTTTCGGTCGTTGGGCCGTGTTCTTCGCAATTCAATCTTTGCCTGCAATTAAGGGTGGTTAGATCGCTAGATATTTAACACTTATTCTACTTCAATTGAGGTGGATAGTGGCAGAATATCTACTGAGCGCCGAAGGAAGTAGAATAAGTGTTTTAGTATATACCGTCGAGGCAACAAACTTCCTTTCAAGAAAACACAAGATTTTTAAGAAAAAAAAACACTTTTATCATATGAATCACTGAACGTGGCGAGACTCACGCGTGAAAAGCCTAACATACAATAAACATGTTTTGACAGTTTGTCAGCTACAAAATGTCGTAAGTGGCGTAAAACAGAATTTCTCAAGGCTGTTTTCAATATCCCGTATTTTTAAAGCAAACTTTTTCAACATCGTGATCCGAAACTGTCGCGAAGCGCTTACTTGAGTCCGCCATTTTGTTTCGGTCTCATTATCTACTATTTCGGAGGTAAATATTGTCTCACATCTACTATTTCTAAACAATCGAATCGCATGTAGCCGAGCTGGCATATACTAAAATATTTTATCGTAATCACTTGTAGCAGCAACAAGCGCTAAAAAGCGCATTTTATTGACTTTGGTCATACCATGATGATTGGGGGGAGGGGGAGGGGGCTAGTTCGTGCAAGGTGTATGTGGCACTGTGGTTCTCCACGGGTAACGGATCAGTGTGCTTTCCAAGATGCCTCCTTTGATCAGGGTTTACCCGTAAACCTAAAGGCAATCCCTCATCCCTCGCCCACACTCAGGAACCGCTTCCTAGGGGTCCCGGGGCATGCTCCCTGGGAAAATTTTTGAAACTCCGAACTTCTAAGATCGCCGGAAATGCGTTTATTCTATCAGTTCAAATAAAAAATTGGCAAACTTTTCATCGTCAATTTCTGTTATTTTATTTGGTAATGTGACAAAGAAAAGAAGCGATTCTTAGGAATTTATTAGCTCCGTTTTATTTTATCTGGTGTTTTTATTGTCCTCCGCCCTGGTCTTGGCGAAGCAAGTGGCTAAGCCTTTGCCAGCACAAAGAACCAACCTTCCTTTACAAAAGTCGAAGCTGAAAAAGACCGAATACTGATGATCGCGTTTTACCTCATATCGGTTGCAAACAAATAACCCCACAACAAAAGTGGACCGCGTGGTCCAACAAAAAAGATCTAAAAATTATGCAACGTGACAGTTAGGCGGCTAAAACTCACCTAGCCCTATAGTTCAACGGTCTGTGACACTCTACTCGCGTTTCACAAAGCCCGACTCGTTCAAAGCCACACAAAATAACAGAACATCGGAAAATTTTTTGTGAGCATTAGCCCTTCTTATATAAAGAAAAGATTGAACTCGCATCATAATTTTTTTAAAAAGTATTCGTTTAGGGTATATGGAGTTTTTGAAATATTACGGTAGCGAGCCAAACACTAAAAACTGCTTTATGAGCAGACCCAGTTTCTCATTTACGATTGAAAAAAACATCATGATCAGTGTTTTCGTTTTTTGCAGCAATAAAAACGTATTAAAGTTTTCATAAAGTGACGGTAAAAACTATATTTCTAAATTATAAAAGTTTGTTCCACTAAAAGTGGAGCCTCTGCCCGACCGGCCCCTCCCCTAAATCCGCATGGACGATAAAGCATAAACCATTGCAATGATTATACCAATAGTTTGAATGACAATAACTTGTATCAAAGATAATTTTAAAAGAATGAGAAGAATGACATCACTAGAACTGAATCCAAAATATAACTGAATAATACAACATTTTGTTGTCATCTCGACACTGGTGATCAGGTCGTTGTGAATTAAGAGATAAAACTTATTCATCTAGTTTTTGTAATCAACTGTTTAAACAAAGGTATTCTAATCAAGACAATAAATAACGAAAACAATAACACATTGTAACTATTTGAGCTTATTCAACTCTTTGTATAACAAGTTAAATCGATTTATATAGTTTCTATAACGAGCGAGTATTTCAATCAACTTTCTGAAACGCCAGTTATCTTTGGAATGGATTTTATGTTTTCGAATGGGGTCATTTGCAATCTGAATATCTGAATACAAATTATTCGAAGGGTTCCCATTCGTTGATCTGCGTGCAAGGGTAGAAACAATGAAGATTATATAATTTTTGTACCCCCAAAGGATTCAGTCATTCCGCAAGAATCACCTTATGAATAACAATTTGCAACCGAGTACACCTTACCAATCCTGAACGCACAAAGGAAAATGTAGAAGAATGGTGACAGGAAGCATTTGGTGCTACTCAATGTGATGGTCGCCATAAACTGAAGCAGACAAGATGCAGTTTTCTAGATTTTTGGTCGTCCTTGCGGTTTTCACCACCTACTTTATTGCTGAAGGTAACTCTTGTCTCGACAGTTGTGTTAGCTGTCGAGTTTTGTTTTTTAGGCATTGAAGTTTAGTTGTTAGCCAAATTATTCTTCAAACACTTTATTTGACCTGTTATGATGTGCCATTTCTACTCTTATCATGTAACACATGGATTTCTTAACTGGCTAAAATGTTTTTGCCTTTTAAAAACTAAAAGGGAAAATTCTAGTAAATTTTCCATTTCCTCTTTTTTTTGCTGGATTTTGCTGCCCAAGGAATACACCCGATCCTTAATTTGGCTGGTTCGGCATTTGTCCAGCAAACTGCGCTCTCATGTTGTTCTAGTGAGTTGACTGCTAGCAGGTTCTTACGATACCATGTTTTAGCCTTCTTTCGGTCTCAATTAAAGACTAGTGGAAGATTGTTTTAGTTGGGAATTATGGCAGTTCAACCGAGCGAAGACAGCTCAAGTGAATGAATTTTAGAAATATGTCCTTAAAACATCGAAAAAAACTTCAGTTAACTGGGGAGATCACTACTAAACTTGAAGAGGTACCAATTGACATGCAAAATTGGAGAAGATTCCATTGGACTGAATAACCCTTATCATAATCCTACTTATTAGACAGCTTCGTATAAACAAAAAAATTGTTCTAACTTTAAAACCAGTGCTTGAAAACCTACAAAGTGACCATTCATTTTCTTTGTCTCTACAAGTAGATTCTGAAAATATCAGTTGCTTCGACAAATTCTGAAGTTTGTTATTTTGTTGAGATTTTATGGCTTCGATTTTTAAAGATTTAGCAGAATAAGGGTTAATAAAGTTATGATTTCGACTGAAACACTGTCAGCCTGAAAAGTTTAATATGGTGAGTTTAATCAGGCCCGTAGCCAGGATTTTTTTTGCGGGAGGGTGCAATCGAACGAGGAGACGGAAAAAACGAGCGCCGAAGATCGCGGGTGATCCTTCCCCGGAAAATTCTAAAAATTAAGTTGTCTGAGACTGAAATGTACTGAAACAGGCAGGCAAAACCAAATTCAAAAACTTGGATATTACAATATTATTCAAACTTTTGAACTTCAAAGTAAATTTAGAAGAACATAGAGGATAAATAAGCTTTTTCAAATATTTGGTCATCAAAAAAAGTGGACCTTCACTAGCTGTCCTTGGAGGGTACAGGGGATGCAAGCGCACCCCCCTCCCCCCCCCCCTTCACTACGGGCTTTTTAATATTAACACTTGACTTCTTTTTAGTCCTCACTTAGTTAGGTCTGGTATTTGTTATAAACATGCTTGAACTTGGCTTAAAATGTGCTTGACCTGTCCATATTCAGCAAAAGGTGACTGTCGTAAGACAAAATGTGTAAATGGCGGAGCCTGCAACATCTCGACCGGTGTGTGCGCCTGCAACGGAGGCTGGACGGGCCCAACCTGTAGTAACAGTAAGCTGCATTCTAGTTTGCTTGACCCAGGGGGGCCACTCACATGACGGGGGGGGGGTTCGACAGAAGTTCATGTTCTGAACCCAAAATAAGCCCTAATTTCAGAATTAATTTGTATACTCCACAAATTCTTCTTTTTTAACATACCCACTAAATGGCGCTTATGTTATTACATGTTGATTTCAGATTTGAGGTGATCGGATGAAGAAAAATGCAATATCCAAAAAATCATCTGCGTTCTTTTTGGAACCCCAAAAAATCCCCTCGCGTCTTCCACAGACCAATAGTCTTCCTGAACCCTACTCTCAATAATTTTTTTTTTTCCAAAAATTGAGATAACATTGATTTGATAGATCTTTATATCCGCTGGAAAAAGTCGACCGCGTTCACAGGACGCCTTTCCCTCCGTTTTTGGGCGAGTCGAGAACTGGCCCTGGGACGGCCGCCCTGACCAATGATGTATCGTGATTGGTTGTTCAAATTTCATAATTTCTAACCCGCCCACAAACGGAGGGAAAAGCGTCCTGGTCGAGGTTTGGAAAAAGTGTCGACGTGACTGGCGGTTGCAGTGAGCTAGAAAAAGCTTTACAGGGTACGGAATTATGACGATTTTTTTAAAAAAAGCTTATGATCGCTCCGACAGCCCTGTGGTAGCGCCGTCTAGCTGAAATCTCATGGGCACATGCAGAATGATGAAACTAGTTTACACACCTGCAGAGCATGCGCAATAAGCTATGTTTTCAAAAGCACACACATGGATAAGCGCTCAGATTTCTCTTTCTTAGCCTCTCGTTTGATCAGTTCTCATTTTCTCAATATAAAGTGGTTATATTAGGAGACGTTAGATGTTGATAACTGATTGAGACGACTGTGGGTTGATTGGTAGACATTTGCAGTTTGACTGCTTGTTTTCAGCTAAAGAAAATACTCTTTCCTATAACTCAGATAAAAATGTCTGCGCCACTACGACCCCCTGTTTAAACATGGCAACGTGCGAGGACAACCCAAAAAGCTTCACATGTCATTGCTTGACGGGTTTTAGCGGCTCTGATTGCAGTAAAAGTAAGTTTTTCAAAGTTACAAAGATCTGACTAAGTTTGACTTCTTATCATTTGTTTGGTAGCCACGTGTCGTAAAGTTTAGCTATGTGCAGGCCGGATAAATTGTTTACAGTGAAGCTACATTAGCTTAAGTCAATAGTTTATTGTTTTCTTAAACGCTCAAATAAAACATTATGTATAAATATAACTACAGACCTTATCATGATGACGTCACATTAGCATTTTCCTGCACTAAAACGAGGCTTGGCGGTGATTCTTACTTGCTATGTACAGCGTAACGACCATTCCAGTGATTAAACATAGTAGAACAGAAATAACGAATTGTTGAACAGTAAAAACAGTTCAATTGATCCAAAACTCCCGCGATCTCACACAGCATTTCATCACCAAGCCTCACTTTGATGCACTTGTGACGTCGTCACGAATAAAGAAAAAAAGTGAAAATGCAAGACTGAATACTGAGAGATATTAAACATATCAGTGAAAAGACGCGGTTTGACATACCGTAGTTCTTTAGGTTTGTTTTGTCAAACCGTAGTTTAATTTAACCATGTCAGTGGACGGATGCGATACATTCCATCTCTTTCTCTTCGGTTCACTTGTTAACACGCAATTGTTCACGTGTACCGTTTGGTGGTATGATAGAGGGGAGGATTGAGTAACAGCATTTGAGCGGAATAAATACACTCCAACTCATTCCGGTGTTTCTATTCCCATCGCTACGTGTCACTGACGAGTCCCAAAGAGGACGAAACAGCTGTCTGGCACTGCAAATTCTGGCTTTGTCCAATCTCCTAATCGCGTCTTCTCATTGACATGTTTAATATCTCGCAGTATTCAGCCTTGCATTTTCATTTTTTCTGTTTTTTCAGATCTTAATTGATCCTGCGAGAAATTGAGGTATCTCGTACACGGCTCTTGCATTACAGCTTATATGAATAAAGTCATTTCCTTTAGCAAAAATATAATGTGAAAAGGCTAATAATTACGTCTACAAGTTGATTGAAATGGTAAAAATTTTCAAGATATTCTCGATAATCCTAAGTGTTTGCATAAATCCGTGTTTGAGAAAATTTTTAACACGGTTGTGATTTTTTGTTTATTTTAGACGATGGTATGAGTGTCACGTGTCAAACATCCGGGAAAATGGCTGCCGTTCTTAACCTTAAAACAATGTCCTACCTTGACCCGGCCCGAACTCATTTAAATCTTGAAGCCTGTAAAGGAAAATTGAAAGGTGATATTCTGACGATCGAAACAAGCTTGAATGGGTGTAAAACAAAAACCAGCCAAGACAAAACCCATGTAAAATATAGCAATAATGTCTTATCTTTCGTGACGGACAAGGCGCCTGGCATAACCCGTGAGTACGAGTTGAAAATGCCATTCAACTGCAAGTTCCCGCGACAAGATCTGTATGTGCACAATGGAATATATCTAAACCCATTAAGAAGCGGTAACATAATTGAGGACGGTAAGTCGCTAGGTTTAAATTCCAGGTTTTCTGTTAAAGCATCCATACAGGTTCTTAAAGAGAAGCTCAACTCCAAAACCTCAGTTTTAGATTTAAAAAAATGTACTTTCTAAAGCGATTCGTTTGTTAATATTCTGAAAAATTGGTAAAAAAGATTTACTCACTTCCACGTTGCTCTGACGTCTGACGTCACACGTCAAATTGTCCAAGTAACCAGCCCTATATCTTGAAAAGGTTTTTCTGTCTAAGCAATTTGAAAAAAGCTTGCACTTCTTCGATGACGAATTGCAATTTGATGTGATAACCATTGCATAATAAATGCATTTAGCGCCATTTTAGAAAAAAGACCGTTGAAATAATTTTTATAACACAAGAGATAATTTATGCAGGCACCGCATTTTATTCATGAGTTTGGAATACAAAAGAGATAATTAAATCGACCGCATTTTATTCATGAGCTATGACGTCATCCCAGAGATAATTTATGCATGCTCCCCAAAAATAAGGGTTATTCCATGCATCCTATACTACTTTGAACATTTGTGCGGCCTTCTTTCTCCACACTTTTCTTAGTCGGGTTCTCTCGTCTTTCAACGACTGGCTTAAGGGAACCCACATACCTCAATAAGAGCAGGGTTTCGACCAGGTGCTGTTGTCTGTCTTTATACTTTGTCGGCAGGAGGCGTCTTTAGGTCCCCTAACAACATAACTTTAACGCATTAAAATTTGCCAAACTTTGCTAAATGGTTAACTTTTAGTTAATCATTTAGTCTTGTGTATCAATATGTAAGTACGTTTAAAAGTTTTATACGAACCTTCTTACTTCTTGGAGTTAAGGCGGGACTTAACCTAAACTTTTGTTGGATAGTGAGGAAGTTGAAAAAGATATTTTGAATAAGAGGAAATTTGAGTAAAACCGCCAAACCGTTCCTCCATGCAAGGGACTAGTACAGCTTTGGTTTGAGA
>JAOBRD020313444.1:6203-17612 GCA_027575215.2 Hydrozoanthus sils | reverse complement strand
AACCTCCCTTCCCTCTACGCCATGGTCTCTTCCCTCTAGGCCAACCTCCCTTCCCTCTACGCCATGGTCTCTTCCCTTTAGGCCCGACTCTCTTTACTCGAGGCCCCGCTCCCTTTCCTCTTGGCCTGGCTCCCTTCCCTCTACGCCAGGGTCTCTTCCTTTTAGGCCCGGCTCTCTTTACCCGAGACCCCGTTTTTCCCTGCAAAAATGAGTTTTTCGTTTTTCACAGGTCTGAACATCCTAATTTCACCCGCACCATTTCTCGGCTTGCGTAATGTTTTTTTCCCGCGCCTTTCATGTTTGGTGTCTAGTTAAAACTGTTGTCCCCATTAGTGAAATATGATTTTTAAAGGTCTGAAAACGTTTTTACAGCTCCGTACGGGAAGAGATCAGAGCCGTAGAGAAAGAACAGAGCGTCGACGCTAAGGCTGAAGTAGTTACAGCTTCAAACCAGAACGAGGGGGCTAGGTTGATGCTATCCGTTGAAGAGAAAAAGAAAGAAAAAGAAAGAGAAGCAGAAGAAGTTCAACTGACAAAGTTTGAGATGTAACAAAGAATACTGTAGCATGGTTAAGACTGAGCGAAGTGGAAGGAAAGGCTCGTTTCGAGCGCTTTGCTACATTCGTGCTAAACTAGCTCCCGGTGGGAGGACTCCCTTGAAAAATGGGTAAGGGATGGATTTGAAAATGACCTTAATAGAGTGTTTTCACGCACTCCCTCGAGACGCCAAAGACAAAAGGCGAAGCGGCCATGTTGGTGCCCTAAACAAAAGAAGTCAACAAAATTCTTTTGTTCAAGGGCTCCAACATGGCCGCTTTGACGTCAAGTGAAAACGCTCTATAGGTTCACATAAATTAACAGAGAGGCTGATTTCGTACCCTAAAAGGTACGACCATATTTAATCAACCACGACTTTTGGTGTAAATTGCATTGAACGCCATATATTTGTCCTTAAAAGGTACGGAATCAGCCGGAGACCCTAGAAAGTATGCGTCTCATTTTTGAGCCTCAAAGGTCTTTCAGGCACCCCTGCCTACTTTTAAAGGGAGTCGACACCCCCCCCCCCCCTTCCCTCCAGGAGCTAGCTCCACTCTGGCACAAGTTAAGAACGGCGTCTGAACCTCAATTAGCTAGAACTAAAGACGTGTAGCACGGGTCAGCTTGTCGTGCCACCCCACTATTGTGTGGGTTGGTTTGAAACACTGCGCCGTGCTAAAGGCGTGCTGAAGGCTGATTTTCTAAGTTCAGGTGTGCTTAACACGACTGAAGCACGGTGTTCGGAACGGGCCTAAACCCTCGTCACGCTTTTAATGCAATATAATCATAGAAGGTACTAAACAGAGGCATTTATTGACCTTTAGATCCTTAGAGTCCATTGAGACTAAAACAGCTTTGCTTGCTAGATACCTATTGGGCCATATATAATATTTTGAGATGGGTTTTGTTTGAATCAAATAGGTTTTATAACCACCAGGTAGCTAAACTATTATTCGAAGTTAAAATTTGACGTTAATGAAGAACTACAATGAGGCTGATGCTAGAGAGATTCCATACCACGGCATAGGCAGGGCCGGCGGAACGATTTTGCAAGTGGGCGGCTATAAGAGACAAATGAAAGCATTAATGAAATAATTTTTGTATGAAACTACTCTGTACAGCCCTGGATTGCTCGTTCAAATTTATGCTTACATCACCATAAAATTGGCCAAAAAAGTGGAACGGCCGTAGCCGCCCCAGCCGCCCCTGTTCCGCCGGCCTTGATAGGGAGTTTGATTTGATTTGTTAAAGAAAGACCCTAGTAATAACTAGGCAGATCAACGGCAGCGCAGAAAGGTGCGTATTGTGACGTTGCTAAACAGTTGGTCTGATTGGCTAAATTTTAAAATTGGATAAGTAAGCTAATGTAAGTTGCTAAGGCGCCAGTCTGTCGTGCGGGAGGCCCGGGTTCGATTCCCGGCCGGTGCCGGATCTTCACTCAGGGTCTTAAAATAAATGAGAAGGTGCTGCCTTTGCTCTAACATCTGCTAACGGTTAGATCCTCGCGTCTTCTTGGATAAGAACGTTAAACCGTTGGTCCCGGGTGACAGGACTCAAAGAGGAGCTCGAGTCCTATTGCCTGTTCTCGCGTGACTCCTTGAGTCTGAATGTTATAAAACTAAAACTAAATTTCTTTCCAATTCATTTATTCTTCATTTTCTTGCTGAAACATTTCTGGTTTTAAATTAAAGAAGATGTCCATGTGGGGAACATTGGAAGTGAAAAGGTTTTCTTTGCTTTTGTTTAGGAGTTCAATGATTGGTTAAACTATTACAGCACAAAAGAAACGTTTTAAAATATATTTGCACTGCTTTTTACTTTAAAACTATGTTGTACACCGGTTGATATATTCTCAATATGAAAATTTGTTAAGCATTCTGGTGTGGGAAAAGCGAAATGCCGGAGAACAAGGTTGCCTAGTTCTTTAGTCGGATCATTACCTAAACACCTGTGCTTAATGTAGACAATGTGATCCTGAAGTAGTTTCTTCGTATTATTCCTTTTCTTTCTCTGGTACTAGGCTGATTAGCACACTGACCTGAGGTAATGTAGCAATTTAGTATAAGCAGCCATTTTTTTCCAAGGTTCGCGGTTTTTGTTATAATTATCAGGCCTAGTACTATCGCAAGCCCAGCCTGCAAGCGGAGGTGTCCCTACTTTGCATGTAAACTGAAGAGCATACTATAGACAAGGGGCACCTTAGTAGTAGGGCTGGCGGTTGCAGTAGCTAGGGCTACGTTTCTTTATGTAAGTAGACCCAAAGTTAATTAAGGTCGAGCTCTTCCTAGCACTTATCAGTGGCTAATTAATACTTAATCTATTTCAATTGAGGTGGATAGTAGTCTCCTTTGCAACCATTTGTTTTTTCGCCATATTATCCTCTCAGTGCGTGAGGGCGAAGAAACAAAGGGTTGCGAAGAGCAGAATATCTACTGAGCGCCAAAGGTGCAAGGCAGACATTCATTAAACCGCTTTCCACCAAATTTGGCATACACCAGCGAAGCAACTGGTCTATTGAAGGCAAAAGAAAGATTTGTAAGAAAAAAACTATCCTAGATTGAATCATAAAGCAAAACGAAACGCACGCATGAGCTGCCGAATTTACAACAAAAAATGTAGATGGCGTAAAACAGTGTTTAAACTCTTTCAATTATACCATTTTTTAATTGTAAAATTTTACCAATGTCTTTCATGATCCGAAAGGGACCCGAAGCGACTACTTTCGTTCGCCATTTTGGTGTCATTAACTACTATTTCGGAGGTAAATATTGTCTCACATATACTATTTCTTAACCAATCAAATCACTCATAGCCGAGTTGGTATAGTTTTGGTTTTGAGCTTCAGCACGCTTAGGTCCTGTTTAATTGATCCCGGGCTAAAGGGTTGTCCCTTCCACCCGGGACAACTTGATTTGCAGTTTTCATGTGGTTTTGAACCCGGGACAATTTTGCCTTGCGTCATGATCAGTTACACGAAAATATGTGGCCTGGGGCGAGTCGACCGTGGGAAGTTATGTTATAAAGCACACCATGTAAACATTTAGCTACTTTTTATAAAGAACTATATGAAAAGTTTTATCGTCATTCATCCCAGGACAACTTAATTTCCTCATGTAAACAATGCCTTAATCCGCGATGGTTCCTTTTTTATATTTCTGAATATTTCAAAAAAACATTTCAGTTCTGGCTTCAAATAGAAGAGCATGGGCCACATATATACTTAAATAGTGTTCCCAAGGTTAAGTAGTGGATCAATGTTTATATGAAAATAGTTAAAATCTGAGTTTAGGCTTAAATAAAGTTTTGTACATGAAAACCTATACTAAGTTGGAAAGTGACTAATCAACTGTAGAGAACGTATTGAGATCCTGATCAAGTTATCAAATGATCAAGTATCTAAAAAGGTTGGAATTATAACTCAAATTTGTTGTTTTCTTGGACATAACGGCTTAAAACTTAACTAGAAACAGAGCAACACTAACCAGAACAAAACCCCGTCAAGGGTTCCCAGGGTTGAGAAGATCTGGGTACTAGATTTAGTATCATCAACAACAGCCTCGTTCCTATGGTTCTCTCTCTTTCTCGAGGGAATCGAGGAAAAAATATTTTGGATTGAAATTTTTAAATTCTGAGTAGGAAATCAACATTTGGAGTGAGAATATAGCGTTTTGGAGTAAGATTTCTAAATTCAGACTATGAAAATAACATTTGGAGTGAGAACGTAGCATTCTGGAGTGAGATTTTAAAGTTTGGAGTGAGGAAATAACATTTGGAGTGGGAAAATAACATTTGGAGTGCGAATGGAAAACAATATGCGGAGTGAGATTTTAAAATTCGAAGTGAGAAAATAGTGAAAAAATAACATTCGGAGTGAGAATCGAAATTAGAGTGCACGTATGGGCCACCGTAATTAAGTTCCAAGACATTTTTATGATTTTCTTGAATTTTCGGAAAACCTTCGGAGATATTCGGAAATGGTCGCAAATTTTCGAAAATGGCTAGAAAACGTTTGTAAGGCATATTAAAACCTTTTTTAAAAAATTCTTTGGAAAACTTCGGAAGTATACCAGCACCCAATCAGCGCCGAGTAACTTTACCCCGAACTAAGCAAAAATCCCCTCCTTGACATCCAATCAAATCGAAGTATTTTAGCCTTCAATATGTTATGAAAAAATACCCTCCTTGATATCCAATTAAATCGAAGTAATATAAGTCTCTATGTTATAAATCATATAATTAGTTTTAAAGGGATTCAACGTATAACGTTTTTGGTCACAAAAAAAACTTTTGTTAAGTCTGTTTTCATATCAGCTAGAGTTTGATATACCTGTGCATAAATCAAGAAATATATTTTGATAGTTTTCACGGTGTTTGATTTTCCCGCGCGCTCTCATTTTGAAATGTGACGGGCTACGGTTGCAGTCCAGTCTCCACTCTCAAAAAAACAGCAACGAACGAGGAGTTTGGCATTGCAACCGTAACATGACACATTTCAAAATGGCGGCGCGCGGGAAATTGATCAAAGTAAATTGCTTGGCGTTAATAGTTAGCATAGAATTATCAACTTTGAACTGCTGATACGGGCATAGAATAAACAAAAAATAATTTCATACGAGAATCCCTTTAGGAGCATGAAGGTATTTCCAAGCAAAACTATATTTAATAACAAAATTCCTCGACTTTTCAATTTCCTTGGCCTTTCCAAGCCAGAAAAATGCATTTTCGAATTCCACATTTCATGGCTTTTAATGACCGTGTGAACCCTGTAACTATGCAGTGAGCGAAGCATTTTCTTGCTGAAGAAGCTTTGTTCGAAGGATTTCCCTAAGGTAAGTAGAATCTGCTCTGAGCTACTCGTTTGGTTGCCTCTTCTAGAATGGTCTAAAATTCATGCCCACCATAATTCACCACGGAAAAACCTTTTTCTTAGCTGTGCTTTTGATGCGATTATAACAACGTTTCACACTTTTCTCTGGTCTGCTCCAACTTCATTACCATTGTATACCAACTTTCCTGCAATCAATGCATTTTTCCTGAACAAAGGATTTCAATAGGGTTACTTAAGTCTGCTTTGAGCTTCCTTCTGTTGCTAGTGTAAACAAGGCGTATTGAATTCAAAATGTGCTTTGAGGGAGAGATGGTCTGAAGGAAGGAACGCGTTCGGCATTCCTCCCAGGTGATCAATTACTACCCGCGGCTGAGTCTTGAGAACACCGGTCACCCGAAGTGTCTCAGTCGAGAACCAAATATAGTCTCGTGTCCAAACATTACCACACCCTTCGTGATCTGTAAACTCTGGCTCCTGACCCTAGTAGACACAAGATGGCATACAACAGCAGTTAGTCATTGTATTCGTGATCTATTTAAACACCCTACGACCCTTGTTTGCCTTTCAACTGATTGGCCGTTTTCACATTAGAGGAGGGACAAGTAATCTTACGATTTGTTCGTCTTAACGTAGAAAGGAGATGATCAAATCGTCTTGTGTTGGCCGTCACAAATTCACATCAGACGTACAAAAAGATATTTATCGCCATATGCAAGTCCCATCTCCTTCCTTGATACAAAGACAACTTGTTTCACAGATTGTTCGACAGATGTGAAGTTAAGATGGCCTTTGTTCAATTTGTTGGTCTAGACGAAGAAGTCGTCAACGAAAAATCGCCTGAAGAAACAAAGAAACAGACGAACAAACTCAGACGACTTGTTCGTCAACAATCGTGTTCATCTTGTTTTCACAGTCAGACGACTTGTTCGTCTGGACGATTTGTCCGTCCTCTAATGTGAAACGGCTAGTATTTCTAATTACTAAACAAAATTTAGTCGTATAGCAACTTATAACCCATAACGCCATAAACTTTAAAATGTCAAAACTCGAAAGAGAAATTTTTATCTTCGCGCTTCCATGTAGTGTCTCCCATTTCGTATTACTTTCTGTACATGAACCTGCCACTTATTATCATACGTTGGGTTCTTTTAAGTGTCCCGACAGAAGGTCAGGCTACGAGTTTAGCGTCTTCATCCGAGTAGACGGTCTAACCGATGGAAAATGTGGGAACAAAGACAGCACCTTCTAACTGATTCTAATAACTGAGTAAAGCTCTAACACCAGGAATTCAATCTGGGCATCTCGAAGTCTTCTATGAAAGACACAAGATTACTACAAAGCTAGAAACAAGTGGCCAATTAGGAACTTATCTCCAGTGTCTTGATCAAGGGCTCAACACAGTGGTCTGACCGGGGCTCGAGATCATAACCCTAAGATTATGAGTCGAACACACTAACGGCTCGGACACTGCACCGACGATAGACTAATACAAATTTCTTACAAAAGTGCTCAAGCCTTTCGCTTTACAGCGGCTGCGGTAAGTCAAGTAGAGAATAATATCTTGACTTGTAATCAAAGCTAGGTGCAAAACTAACCAGCACAACTTTGTAAGCACTTTCCAAGGAGGTGAGTGGGCTGTTCAAGAAGGACTGGAGGCCATCCAAGAGCACTAGTTCAATATCTGGAAGCTAAAGAAGAAGTCATTCGTCAATTATTCATAATTTCTGCAGGTCTATACGGGCAATTTTAAAAGTTGACAAAAAAGAACCAAGTGAAACATAAAAGACACGTTTATAATAACACAGCAAATACAAAGAAAGACGATGGTGGAAAAAATCGAAGACTGTTAAATTGAGCATAATAGTAGTAGTATCTAGGGAGCTACAATGAAACCTCGATTTAACAAAGTACCAGGGGACCGGACAATTTTGTTCGTTATATCGATAGTTCGTTACATCGAAAACCTCGATATAACGAATTCGCCTAAAAATAGCCAAACAGTACGTTATATCGAGGTTCAGGATTATGTACAGTAGAACAGTGTTCACTGTTTTGTAACAGTGTATCTCATGATCACATTAAATGATTTCAGTCGTGAACAAAGTTAATGGTAATTTATTGTCTGTACGAAACAACAGTTCGGCCCATGTTTGTATACAAATGCACAAAAGAAGTAGAAAGCTATGTTTGTATTTTCGGTCTGTTTTTGAAAATCTAATGACGAAAAATATTGGGACGCCGTTGTTGGTGAAGTTCTGGATTGCGAGGTAAAGCCTAGTCATTGCTTTGGTCTTTTATCGCGTTTTGACATTTATTCGTTAAATAGAGGTAAATTTTACGTTTGGGCTTCCGAATTTTGTTCGTTATATCAAAAATTTCGTTAAATCGAGATTCGTTATATCGAGGTTCTGTTCCATACATTTTACTGTAACTTTGGCCGCGCTGAAAAATATCCTTCCTTATATCGAGAACTTCGTTAAGTAGAGGTTCGTTAAATCGAGGTTTCACTGTAATCGTTTTAACTTGCAGTCGTGGACTGAATTGCGAAGGACGCAGCTAAACGAGGTCAAACCAAAAGCATGTAATGGCGCAATTTCTGCCGCTATACGGCCCATGTACAATCCCAGAGCACAGCTCCACAGTCAGATAGAATTAGCTGAGGGAGGAAAACCGGAGTACCCAGAGAAAAACCCTTCTAGTCAGATTAAGATCGACAACTCTCAGCCCACTTGCGGAACCAAGGATTCGATCCCGGGTTCACAGAGGTAGAGGGCACGAGTGCTAACCGCTCGGCATACAGACCTTTTCATCTTCTGCATGTAATTCTAACTGTCTCTTCTTTGTACGCAGATCATCCGCACCAACCTGCTCGCTGATGCCCCCTCTTCACCCGCTGCTTTAAATCAGTTGTCTAACAACGTTTAACCCTTCGCCGATGCTCAAGGTGCAGTGCAGAACCTTCATTGTTACTGGCGTGCATATCTCTCTTTCTGTGATCGCGTCCAATTCTGGCGAGATGCAGTCACAACACTCGTCTCATTCCAGACCTTCGGTGCCTGCAACTCTCGCTGCTACAGTTATGTTGTCCAATGCCTGAAATTCGCGACTGCTACACCTGTACCATGGTTTTCAATGTGAGGCCATAACCAGTTTTTCGGTGTCTCTCTGCGAGAAAGGTCTCAAAAGGATAATGGGCACAGGCCAGTGATTGAATCACAATAGAAACTTAATCTGTGGCTTTCTTTGGAAGTTTCTAACTCGACGATTACAGGTAACTGGTGCCTACTCCACGTTACTTATACTTCTTGTGTTTAAGTCCAACCTCATGCCTCCTTCAGAGATGGAGAGAGTTCGAGCCATCACAACATCTTACTCATGATAATCTTCTCTTTACGAACAACAGCGCAGTGCGTGCTGCTCGTCAAGTAGTCCAAGACCCTTCAGTATAGAGAAGGGCTGTACTCGCAATCGTTCCACTTCCTTCAATCCCAGACTTCAATCTATGTCCTGTTGCCACAATCTGACACAACTCCCTTGTCCCTGCTACACCTGATATGCCGTTCTTCCGTTCACCTAAGCGGTCTGGTGTCAAGCCCCTCACCTTCACTGCTGTACACTGCTCTATCAAAGCTACCACAGTGGCTAGTGGACTTGACTCCAACCAATACAGGGTGCACAGCTTCCTTTGCTTTTCAAGTTGAAGCACAGACTAGTGCTCAGACGCTTGCCAATTGTACATTACTTTCCTTTCCGCACCCGTTTCTGTGCTGCAGACACGGCCGAGAAGCTCTCACAGAGAAGTATCGCTATTTTCTGTTTAGAAACTAACTGGGTTCCTTCCTCATCCCTTTTCCCTTTTCTCTCTTCCTTTTGTTTCGTTTTTCCATTACCACGTTTGGGCGTTTTTCTACACTTGGGATTTTATTATTTCATGTTTTAATGATGAAATTCTCTACCCAAACATGTCTCATGCCTTTAGTGTTTCCAGCAATGCGGGACTAAGGGTAAGTAAGTTTTGAGTGGCAGATAAAATGAACGCAGATCCGTAGATTGAAGGGGCATAAGCTAAACAAAGACAGCAAAAAAAAGTCACCTTATCTAGAGGTTCAGTTCCGTTCTTCCACTTTACATAACCAAGTTGTCTTAACCTTCCCAATTCCTGGTCGCTCAGGAAGCCTTTACTAAGCAGTTCATAAGCAGGGAAATTCGGATCAATGTTTAAGTCACCACAAAATATATGAGCAACTTTGTTTCTGTTGTGCTCACGGCTGCTCAGAGATTCTGTAAAGGCATGCAGAGCTTTGGCAGCAACTGACAACTGCAGAGCTTGTGTGACCATGTACTTCTGGTATGCCCAGAAGATATGGGTTGTCCCTGAGGATTGAAAAGAAAAAGCAAATCTGTCAAAATTATACTGCAATTAGTCAAGCAGAAGCAGCTCCCCCTCCTATTTGCACTTGCTACAAAGGTTTAAGCAGTTGTAATAATTTGGCAACCATTCTTACACAAGAGTACTCATTTTGTATGTGTTATGTTGGTGGCGCAGTGGCTGAGAGGTTAGCGAATTCGGCTCGTAATCCTAAAGTCGCAAGTTCGAGCCCTGGCCAGACCACTGTGTTGCGTCCTTGAACAAGACGCTTTACCTGACTTTGTTCCAGATGACTCAGCTGTATAAATGAGTACGACTTCTGCTGGGAGCTAACCTGCGATAGATTAGTGCCCTGTCCAGGGGGAGTCAAAGACAATCATCCACTTAACACTACGGAAGCCAGAGATAAGCACCGGCCTGATGGGCCGGCCAGCAGGCTCGAGAAGGGATTTAGCTTTTATGTAAGGCTATAGTTAGATACTGATACATTGAACTAAAAAAACAGTACCTACTGTTAGCAAGCTGCCACTAGAATTGTGTTGCAAGGCCACCAGCAAAAGTACAGTTGGAAACTTTGGATAATCAGGAGTGGCATCAGTAAAAACCTCCTTACATACTTCTGTAATTTTATCATCTAGAATAATTTGTTTCTCCTCGACAACATTGAAATTTTTCTGTTTGAAGAACAGCACTGTGCCTTCCTCCAGGCCCAAAGCTTCCTTGGCAAGAATTCCAGAGTATCCTAGGGACTCAACTTCTGGTCTTAAAATGTCATTGTAGTATGAAATATCCACTTCCTGCATGCATAGTATGTCAGCATCTAGCCATTTGACCTAGAAGGTTTATAATATATTCAACTATTATTGTTAACAATTTTATACACAGGTTTATAATATTTAACATTCATTCGAAGGAACATAAATTGGGTTTAAGGTAAATATCCAAAGAGGCACAAAGCAGCGAGTTGGCTATAAATCAATCACCCTAATCCAACAAGTGCAAATGAAATAATAATTGTTTTATTAAATATCTTGAGTTTTCAAAACCTGTCGGTAATTGAAAATGACAGCTAAAAATCACCCAGAATTGCACGCTTTTCAGCCAGTTTCCATATTATATGAGCTGATAATTGAGATTGAGTGAACCAATCAAAATGCAAGAAATTAGGTTGAAAATTCGATAAATCATACTATATTGTATCTTTTATTTATGGTAAGTTATTACAAAGAACTCTGCATCATTTAATATAAAAAAAATTAATTACTAATATTAAAACTTTAATTTATCTCGAAGTGGTCAATTTCATTTTAAATTTTCACTAAAAACCAAATGAAAATATACTGTACAGTATGTGATGGCTAAAACCAATAATTTTAAAGAAGATACAAGTTTGTAAGTTTTGATTTAAATATTCTTTTTTCTGCATTTAATTTGGCTTGCAGCTAGCCTCATCTAATACATAACAGTTTTTTAAATTTAAAATGTGCATCTTAAAAACTGTTTTGAATGTAATGCAGCAATGCATTCTTCCCTGACTGCCACCTGAGGGGCTATTAAATCTTGGCTAGGAAGACAATTTTTTTTTTCTTGTTTAATTGGTTGGGCATTAAGCATCAATGAAACAGTGTAATCTTAGCCTCATCTAATTTCATAACATGTACCAATTGCAAATTAA
>JAOBRD020313338.1:0-21723 GCA_027575215.2 Hydrozoanthus sils | reverse complement strand
ACTTTTGCGATTAAAGACATACAGCTTGCCAAGCTTTAGATTCGCGTAACTTTTAACTTCTGTATCGTCATAATAGCAAGATTTTCTTTGATTTCACTAAAAGAAAAAGAAGGCTTTGGGTGTTGGAAAACTGCTCCACCGACCCTGGAATTTTGTGATCAGTATGGACCATGTTTCTCTCCGAGGTAGTAGGAGCTAGAACTTAACAGGATTTACAACTGAAAATGGTAAGGTCTTTGAGGACAAACGGTTTAATAGCCTTACCCTTAACCCTGTGGCTGACACAAACTCCAAAATCTAAAATTTTAAAATGACAGTTACAATCCGTTAAACGTTCCTCTCTTCCCCGGTCTCTGACGCGTCTATTTCTTACCGTTCTTTTCCAGAATGCTTTGACGACCTGCTAGAGGGATTTGACAGCGAAGATGAACTCTTTACTCAGGCCCTCCTCGAGTAACGGCGCCACCGTCCCTGGCATCTCTCTTAAAATATTTTGATTAAAAATAACACTTAAAAAAAACCCGCATAGCCAGACATCTGATTACTAATAGGTCTGGAATGACCAAGAGAAAAAGTTTGTTTTGTTAGCTCAATAACACCATTTGACTTTCTCATCTTACGAAATAATTTTAATGCTGAGCTTGCGGGACTTCCAGGTTTCGCCATTTATCTTATAATCTCGCCAGGATCAATGATTTTTCGGTAGTACTGTCAAATCGCTATATAGAAGATATTAATAAAAATGGTTAGTATGAACGAATGCGATTCCGTCAACGGGTTGAAACTGCCGATGGTTGAGCTCGATCTCAGCCGCCATCACGCAACAAGATCCGAGTTTCTAGCCGAGAATGCTGTTGGTACGCTCTTACGTTTTTGCTGTCCAGCACGGTATTTTTACAGAGTTCAGCAAGTGCATAGTTTGCATTAAGTATTGGGCGATCAAGATCTTGATTTTGGAATGGATTCGGTCATTCTGTCCGATTTCCACTCCACTTTTCTTGCATAATATATTTGTAGGTGAGCACGTATTTTTACCGAATCGAGTGCCAAAAGATTGGCAACACGTATAAGCGTTGAACATCACAATTTTTAAGTTCATTAGTGCAGTGCTTTTGTTCGTTCCTTCCAGAATCCGTTTTATTGCTCCCCTCTGCAAATTGTCAAATTGGCCGGTGGGTACCCCCAACAGTCAATAGATCGTTTCTACCCCTATGGTCCAACCCACATTTGCTTTTAAAAGCACATGCTTGCATCGGGGAAAAGATTCTGAAGTAGATGTCGTGTGTGTAAAGCTCTAAAGGCAATCCGTCGTGACTAAACGGTAACTTATTAAGTTCATTTTTCGCACTTTAACCTCGGCAAATTTGTTGCCTTGCGGATTTTTGCCACCTCTGCGCTTTACTTGTAGTATGCGACAATCTCGAGACCGTGATGATGAACTGAATAACTTTTATAACGTTTATAGTCACCACGAATTGACTGTAGAGCAAAGACGAGAGGGAAATCGTAAGATCCATTGTACACAATCGATCGATAACACGATCCAAATTATACTACACCCTTGCTCGACAGCATTTACCTTACCAGAGGAAACAGCTAGTTTACTAATAGCAAGGATACCTTAGGTAGGTAGGTAACAAGGTGTGTAGGTATGAAGAAGGAAAATAACACTTTTTTATTGATAGGATGTTGTTTTGTCTTGGCGGGAGTTCAGATTTTGAAGGAAACAATACAGCTATCCGTTGCATGCTGATGAAGTCGTTTTATAGTCGGAAGCAAGAATTCGAAATGTTCATAAGATTACTTTGTGTTCAAGAACTGGTTCTTCTGAACGCCAATAGTAAAAAGATTTTTTTATTAAAAAATTAATGGACAACTAAGTTTTTAGTTCAATAATGTGTATTTCCTAAAAATAAGTCGGATGAAACCAAACTTTCAACTAAAATAATCGACCAGTTGGATGAATGATGCACTTCAAAGTTCTACGATAGTTCCACGCATCAAAGCCAATGGTCAACCTTTGCCTCGGTCCCATGCAAACAGCTTCACTTCTCGTTGGTTTTGGTCACCCTTGGACTCACTTCTCTGTTTTTTAATTGGTTTAGATTTTCCTTGGCCTCGTTCCCATGCAAACAGATTCACTAGTTCGGGTCTTTCTTGGCCTCGTTCCAATGTAACAGCGTTATTTTTGGTTACTGAGGTTACACTTGGCCTTGATCTCGAACAGTTTCTCTTCTCTTTTTGGTTTAGTTCGACCTTATCTTTTTTCTCAATTTAAACTTGGTTTGCTCTTAAGGATTCGTTTACGAATTGATTGTGATATGGTAGGTGTCTGTGTCGCCAGCCATACACGTTTTTTTTTTTGTCAAAGTACGGCACCTACACCCGACGAACTGAAGTTGAAAGAGTCGTCACGACGGACATCTAGTAAACTATATGAACAATGAGCAACAACCAATGAGTCATACACATCGCACATTAAATATTTACTGACATGGCTACAAAATAAGTCGTTTCCAGACTCCCGATTCAAACGAAGAAGGAGAACAGGCGATATGTTCAAGCGCGACTCGCTCTTATTCTAAAAGACGTTCCACTCGGTTCAAGTTTCCAGATAAATCTGAACTTCTAACCGATCCTAACTGTGATTTGTTACTCTAGTTTCGGTTTACTGGCGAAGTTTGGGTGAATAACTCATATGCCTCGACGTGTGCTTACAGTATTCTCCCGAGATCTGCTCAACATCGTCAGTGAATGAGGTTTGCCGAGCATTAACACGGCTAGTTCCATATGAATGGTGATCGTTCTCTCAAAACTCGCACACCATAAGTCAACCACTCTCGCTGTGTAATCCAGAGTTCTTGAGCGGAATCCAGAATGCTGAGAATCGCGCCACCTTTCCAGCGGATTGTACGAGGGTCCATTTCCTGGAAAAGAAACAAGCAGAAATGTATGACTATTGAACCAGAATTCGTGTAGCTCAGGGTTCAACCAAATGTATCTACCTTTTAAAGACGAAACTAACCGTACCTCTGGTCTAACTATGACTTCAACACGGGGACGAAACTAACTTTGCCTTCGGTCTAGCTATTATCTCGACATAGGGGAGAAATCAACTGTACCTTTAGTCTAGCTATGACCTCAACATAGGGGCGAAACTAACTGTACCTTTAGTCTAGCTATGATCTCAACATAGGGGCGAAATTAACTGTACCTTTAGTCTAGCTATGATCTCGAAAAAGAAGCGAAACTAATTGTACCTTTAGTCTAGTTGTAATCTCAACATAGGGGCGAAACTAACTGTACCTTCGGTCTAGCTATGATCTCGACAAAGGAGCGAAACTAATTGTACCTTTAGTCTAGTTATGATCTCAACATAGGGGCGAAACTAATTGTACCTTCAGTCCAGCTATGACTTTAGCATAGGGGCGAAACTTATTGTACCTTCGGTCCAGCTATGACTTTAACATAGGGGCGAAACTAATTGTACCTTCGGTCTAGCTATGACCTCAACTTGGTCCAGCATTTTACGGAACACGAGTGGTAGTTTAGCCTGCAGACGGGACTGTAACAAGGAGGCCGCCCCATTGAACATAAATCCGCCACCAGTCAGCAAAACAGTGCTGTACATCTTTCGCTTGCTCTCTTCAGATGCTAAAAAATAAACATATAAGGAATATTTGAGAAGAAGAAAACGGGAACAAAGGAAATGGAATCGCCGTTCCAGTACAATGCCTGAAAATAATTTTAAGACGAAATGCAATCTTAACAGTTTTTGAGCACTTAAAGAATTCGAAACAAGATTCAAGAAAAAAGACTACTAAAAAATATAGTTATAACAAGGTTTGAGAAAACTAATAAACAATCAGAACTAAGAACAAATGATTCTAAACAAGTAATTTTTTTCTTTCTATTAAATGGAAGACCACTGGATGGGTTGTTCAAAGGCTGTTCTTTTTTAACCCCGGTTAGAACAAAATTCAAGCGGTAATTTTTGCCATCCTTTTAAAATACAGTTTAGGTTTTCCGCGGAAAAAATGTTAGTTCCAAAACTACAGCTAAATTCAGCCTCTCTAAGACTGGAAACAGGAACGTAGGTTAAAAACTTAACCCTGGGTTAGTGCTAATCGGCCTTTGAAAAACTGGGCCCAGTCTTCGCAATTGAAAACGAGTCACAATATTCCTGTCACCCTTTTCGGACGAGTGTGTTGGAAGGTGATAAAAGATGCTATATGATTTCAACTTCGTTGTATTTCACTTCCTTGCCAAATGTTTATATTTAACAATAGTCCGGCTCTTTCAAAAGCCTCAAAGCAAACTTGTAAGCAATTCTATCGCTACATAAACCATCACTGAGTCCCGAGGAGGAAAACCTGGGTTGAATGACCGAGCTCACAAAAACACATCTTACACAAAGTACTCACGACAGCAGTCTATGCTGTGAAGAATGGCATGGTCCAGTCCCAGGCTCTTCTCTGCGGAGGGTGCAACCAGGCGTTGTCTGTTGCTGGAGATCACAGAACTGTTTAGATCCTGCTCAACATCTATTAGTGAGTCATTTCCAAGACTGTGTTTCGTAGTACCTCCTTTTCCTGACTGATCCCCTTTGTCACCCTTTTCGCCTCTCTCACCTCTTGTCGACTGAGAAGTAACATAGCCCATACTAAGCTAAACTAAATCCTTTCTCACGCCAAAAGGCCCATAAGGGAGGCGCTTATCCCCAGTTTCCGTAGAGTTAAATGGATGCGGGTCTTTGACTCCAATCCAAAAGACTACTGGTGCACGTGCACAGCCTTAGTCTCGAACTGAAGTAAAATATTCAGAAACTCCAGTAAAATAAAGTATTATTCAAAACTTAACGGGGAAGTGTCAAGGCTACGCGCATAACGGAAATGACGTACCATTGGTTGCGGAAGTGGGATTAGCAATAATACTTGTCACTGAAAATAATCACAGAAACAAACATATAGTGACTGTATATGTTAATCATGTGCGATCATGTTCGAGTTGCTTGCAACACGACGCGAACTGATTAGTGATTTTTTGAGAAACACAAACTTGGTACGGCCAGAATTCAGTTTTGAAAGTAGAGCCACCTCTAGCAAGGAAAACTTTTTTCCCTGCATGTATACAGCTTGATCTCGGACCGCGGTGGACAGAAATCAAGATTTCGCTCACTCAGACCCAGATCCCCTCGCTAGCCTTGACACTCCAACTTTAAGGGAATCCTTCGCTGTGCAACATTTATGTTCTCAAATAAAACTTTTATTTTTTCAGCAGCTCAAATTTGATAATTCTGCGCATATAAGTAAGGGAAGAAGTCAAAAGTATTTTTAAGAAACCCAATTTTGTCGGGGGAGGTGGTGGGTGGCGGCACCGACCCCCTACCCTATCCCCCACCACTTTTTCAGACTTCAATTTCTCAAAACCTGATTTAGGGGTATTGGTTTTTATTGTATTATGGACTCCTCTCTCCACAAGGAAGATGTTGGTGCAAGCACTTCATCAATATCTATTTAATTGTACATGATATTTGCTCCAGAAATTCTGCCTTTTTGAAAAAAGGTGGTTGGTGGCGGCACATAATACCTCACCCCCTAAATTGGGTTCCTAGGAAAGACCATTGTTTTGACCTTTTCCCTAATTCAAAGCAATTTAGTTTGATCAGTTTTTTTGTTTGAATGTCCCTGCGCCGCCATTTTGATTTGTGACGTAACTTGGTTGCAGCACTTGCCAGTCTCCGCTCGCGAAGAATACAACAGCAATGAACGAGAGGGGGTCTGGCACTGCAACCACGTTACGTCATAATTCAAAATGGCGGCACGCGGGAAATTTAAATGGTAAAACTGATGAAAACAAATTACTTAGCGTTAGTTATTTGCACAAAAATATCAAATTTGAGCTGCTAAAATGGACACAGACTTAATAAAAGTTTTATTTGAGACCAATAATGTTATACAGTTGAGGATTCTTTTAAAGTACTTTTTCAGACTATGGCTGAGCGCATGCACCAACAGTCTCTTATCAACGGCACCTTTACCACGGAAAGGGTCGATTATCGTAACTACAAACGTTTAGGTAAAATTACCCCAGAATTCTGGATAGTAATTTCAAGTTGTATATATACACACAAATGTAAGTTTAAAATAGCACTCAAAGGCACGAACAAAGGATAATTGCTGTTGTTGTTACCTCCAGAAAGTGCCTGTCGCCTAGAAGATCTTCAGAAGCCTCGTAATGGTGCTCAGGACTAAACACCAGTCTCTCACCCACGATCCCAAACAGCTGTGGAAAAAACATGGCCATGGGGGCCTGGATAGCCTCGTCACCAAGCTTTAGTTTGTACATCCGGGGCTGCTGGTGTGGTCCGAGAACTTGAAACTCGTGAACCTGGCCACCAGGTATCTCCTGAGAAAAAAGGAAATATTATTTTAGGGAACGGCAAATTTGTATCCCTTTCTCTTATTCTAAGTCTGTATATAATATCTTCTCGACTTAACAATTCATAATCAAAATCTAAAGAAATTTGACTTCATCGGTTTGCGGCTCTCAATTGCGTTGAAACCAGAGTGCACTGCGCGCCCCGTTAGAGCCTCGTTTTGTTCAGAAGACATGTACGCATGAATACAAACAGTCATTTTACACTTCGTTATATTTCAATGCAAGTTTAAACAAACCAAATTAATCCGCAGCATTATCGTAGCCTTGGATTAAACTAGTAATGCTGCTTTCTTAGTTCACTTTCCCTGATCAATTCTCGTTTTTTCATTGCCAAATGTGTTACATATTTTGTTTGTGTTATATAAGAGAAGTCAGTTAATAATAACTGGGACTGAAAGGTTAAAATAAAAAAGTAAAGTGGTGCATTTATATAGCACCCTTTCCTTGTCCATGCTAAAAGGCGCTTTACAATGATCAGTTTACCCCAAGCGGACCGGAAGCATATATAGGTGCCTCAGGCAGCCGCTTCAAAGCGGTCCATGCATGCTGGTACTCATTTTATCGACCCTGGTGGGATGGAAAGCTGAGTTGCCTTTAGCGGGAAAGAAGGTCATCCAAATATTCAACCCTTGACCAGGCCGGGGAGGCAGAGATCTTTCCACTGCGCCAACCCCTCCGCTCTTAAATAAGTTGTTATGTAAAAGAGTACAAATACAAGCAATTACATGTATCTTACAATGAACATGATACATAGTTGGGTGATTGTTGTTTAACATACAATTTAGAGTAGATGTAACAATGCAACAACACAAAATACTAACTTCAAAAAGTTATTGTTTTTCCTGTTTTCATACACAAGAATGAGTTCTCAAGATCCTACTCTAGTTGAATGGCGAAAATCGATTACGTTCTTCGTCACATTTTAGGCTTAATCAAAACTTTTTCAAACAATACTAAGTCTTGTTTAGTTTTCTGGAGGAGTTTGTTTTGGGAAAATAAAAAATCTCTTTTAACTTATCGAAAAACGCGGAAAAATCGCATAGTGCTCGTGCTTGCCAACGTGACGATACACAAAATAATTTAAAATTTCGATTGTTTGAACAATTTCAAGCAATTTCATTGGACTAATTTCGACAATGAGATAATTATCTTAGACAATTATACTTTCTTGTTTCCTTCTTTGGTATCATTTTGCTATCGATTCAATATTAGTCTATCCTGTAGCTAGCAGGGGGTTGTTTATACCTTTGTAAGTCACAAGTCAAAAAGGAAAATATGCTAAGTTTCTGGGCCAGTTTTCTTAAATCAAGGCCTGGCCCAGCATGATGAAAACTTACAATTAAGTGTTTTTTAATGAGGTTTTAAGACAATCGGCAATTTTTCAAAAAGACTAACAACCTGTGTAATATGGCCTCTTTTAATAACAAGCAACAATAATAAAAGTTATTATAACAACAATAAACTACATGTCAAACTTACAACTGATAAATTGAATAAAATATAAAAATAAAAGTTTTAACTTTACCTGCTTATATAAAAAGTGGAAAAAGATTTAATATCAGTTGCTAATAAATTATAATTGATTGACAATAGATCATTTTTAATAAATCAGTAGTGAAATCAAATTTTTCTTCGGATCTAGTCAAGTAAAAACTCAATGTTTGTTTGTAGCCACTCTTGGAAACCAAAACACCTTCCTGAGAAAAGTCATCAGCCAATGTCACTCATACAACTTACTGTATTAAGATGGCAAAACGTCTCTTTCAGTTCTTGAAGAAGAAGCACGTCCAAATTGTTGTTTAAGTCGCACTCTTTGTACGGGAAATTTACCTGAAGTTTCAAGCAAAACAATTTAAATAAGAAAACATTAACTTAAGAATAACACCATGTTTAAATTGTGCAAGCTAAATCTTTAGTCCTCATCTTCAAAGAAACATTATTTTTCCTTATTATTGTCATAATCACTGACTAACACAATAATCATAATAATATTAACTAACACACTAAAAGGCTCTAAAGATTATCATTAACACAATCATCACCATTATTGATTAACACAATCATCACCATCATCAACAACACTTACTACGATATTCATCTTCATTGACTAATAAAACCATCATTATCATTAACCAACAGAACCTTCACTAACAATCTTAATCATCACACAATCATAATGATAATAAACTAAAATAATCATCCTCTACGACTGACAGAATTGTCATTATTATCAAACGCAATTATGATAATCAATAACAAACACATTGTGAAGTTGACTTAACCACGTGTGCGCAGCTTAGGTGCCAAGAGAGCGGCAGCAGTGGACAGCTGTTTCGCTCTTATTTGAGCTTGTCAGCACTGCATAGCCATGCCACTGAAAAAGGAAACAAGGTCCTTGTATTCAGCAGCTACAACTCCCAAGGCGGACCTACAACGACTTTAAACCTCAGTCACCACATTGTAAATGTGGGACCTAGTTGCTGCGATGTTAGCACAACGTGATAAAACTGGAAATATTATAATCTTTCAACACACCATCCAGAGAAAATAGTTAATGTCCAGTTCCAGGTCATCAACAGATACCTTGGACCCAAAATCTCCATCATTCGAGTGTGTATCTGGCTCTTTCCAAAAGCCTAAGAAGATTTGCAATCGAAGTTTAAAGAGGTTTAAAGAGATCTACAGTTGTAGGTCCGCCATGGGAGTTGTAGCTGCTGAATACAAGGACCTTGTTTCCTTTTTCAGTGGCATGGCTATGCAGTGCTGACGAGCTCAAATAAGAGTGAAACAGCTGTCCACTGCTGCCGGTCTCTTGGTACCTAAGCTGCGCACACGTGGTTAAGTCTATCTCAACAAACACATTCATCAACATCATTAATAAACACAATCAAATTCATAATTGTTAACAAACACAACCACCAACATCATCAATAAACACAATCATCATCATAAACTAACACACTGATCACCATCATCATGACACTGACTAACATATTCACCATTGAAAATAATTAATAACCAACACAATTACCACTGTTACCAATGAAAACAACCACCACTGACTAACTGATGAAAAATTGTCATTATAAGTTATCATCATCTTCGGCTAAAACAATTATCATCATCAACCAACAATCATCATCACTGACTGATTGACCAACACTTGCTGAACTTTATAACCAACTTTATAGTATATTTGTAATCATCATCATCACTCACTGACAAAACTGTTATAATTGACTACAATTGTAACCTTGATTTATATCACTGATTGTTAGAATTGTTGTCACCATTAAATAACATTTATTGACAATAAACAGGCACTGTTTGCCAATATTGTCATCATCTTTAATCAGTTACAGTTTTAGTTCATTGAGAAACAAACCCTTTGTAGTAACCAGTAAAAACAGCGAGTGATGTCTCTGCCCCCATACTGCAGCCATAATCTGAACAGAAACACAAAAAGATTACAAAAAGTTTACTAAAAAATTAGAATTTACTCCAGTTATAAAAATCTTTCAAAACTCTTATCTTTTCAAAGTTTCTTTGATCCTTAAGGTTAACCTAAGACATAACTATATTAGAAGGTTCATATCAAAATCAACTTTTTCTTTACCACAAGTACGGACAAACTATGGAAAACATAATAATTATAAGGTACATTGGTGTCAAAGTTTGGAACTCAATTGATGAACAGCAGAAAAACTTAGATAGGTCATGCTTTAAAAAACCCAGAAAGACAGCTAAGGTGTTATCATCCTATACAAATTCATGAATACTCAAAATTTATTCTTTAATTAGTATTATAGACAACCTACACAGTCTCTCGCAATTAAGTCTTTTAAAATCATTCTTCAAAAATATATGTTAGTAGGTACATAAATAGTTCAAAATTTTCTTTGTGTGTGGACATGTAATGCATCATTATATTTCTGCTTATTATTAGTTTCCTTTTTATTAGTTATTATAGTAATTATTTTCCTCTCTACACTATTAGATTATATTAGTTATAAAAATTATATTTAGCCAACTGCCTAGGTTAACCTCTGGTTATTGCAGTTGGCTGAGTACCTTATTTTCTGTTTGTGAATGAATTGTAAAAAAAATGATTGTAAAAAGGTACTAAGTAAATAAATTGAATCGAAAAAAATTGAATTGAGTTTATAAACTAGCAGATTCTGTCTCCTCAATCACATAAATTTAAGGTTTCAGTGCCAAATAAAAACCCAAGTGAGTCATTTTCTCTCCAAATTACCTTCCAAGTTCTTAAATTGGAAAGGCAGTCACTAAAAGTCACTGGCCATGCTTATTAGTTAAGAAACAAGGTCAAACTGTCACTCACTATTAAGTTATCACCAACTAGGGAGGAGGAGGGGGCTGGGTACTCTACTAATGTTAGGGTAGGAGGGAGTACTCTATTAATGTTGGCGTAGGAAGGGGGTGGGGTACTCTCTTATTGTTAGGGCAGGAGGGGGTACTCTATTAATGTTAGGGTAGGAGTAAGCCACCCAAAACTCAAAACCCTAATTCTATCCCACACCTACCCCAAATCTTTTAGTCAGAACCACAACCTACCCAAGACTAAAATGGAAAACAATACTATAACCCATCGCTAATTAGGTACCCAATAACAGACTCTTGGAAAAATAAATTAATATGATATTCTATCCCAGACTGCCAGAGCTTGAAAAACCATACTCTATAGGGCAGCATATGCCCAATGATATACCTCACATTGGAGAGTACTCCCCCCCTCCAAGGATCACCAGTGACACATATTATATGTTACTAAGCAAACCATGGTTTTTCTATCTGTTCAACATTCTGCAAATTGGAATGAAGAATGGGAACTTTTTTAACCTTGAACCAGGGATGACAAGTCCATCTTCAACACAGCAAATGCTTGTCTTCTGGTCACCAACATCTACCATACATGCACTGCTTTGGCCACAACCAAATGTTGTACACACAGACTCCTAACAAGCCATAACAGGAAACAGGCTTTCAGATAGGTTTTCTAAAGTCAAACCTAAGTTGCACAAACAATTACCCAATCAAAGACAGGACCAAAGTTTTCAGAAACAACACTACATATCCAGAAACTCTTTATTTCCCAACCAGTATCTGCCATTGAAAACAAAAAAATTACTGATAGTGATGTCTCAAATCAAGGGCTCAAACATATGGACCAAGTGTAGCAAAGCTCCCAGCACAAGATTGAGGTTTGAGATTTTCCAGTAAAGACTTTGGGAATGAGGTTGACCAGTAAGATAATTATTACATTATTTTATCTTTTAGAAAGAAGCTTATAAAAAGAAAGTGAAAAATATAATGCAGCAGGAACTGTTTTTAACATCTGATCAAAAATATCAAAATAGGGCAGCTGCAATCAAAGTGATCACAGTTATATGCAATGAACACAAATATGCAGTTCTGTTCAGTTGATAATAACTACCGTAAATAAATACACTTTTTTAATAATCATATTATAGGCACCTTTTATCACAAACCATTTTTAATGGATATAGTGTTGATAAAGTATTATTAAAATATTATTATTCTATTATTATTGACAGTATTTATTATTATATTTAGAAAATGGGGAGGACTTTCTCACTTTCCAAAACACAGAAATTTCTGCATGAAAATTTAAGTTCATTTCCAAATTATGCTCCACTGCTAACAATCAAAACCATCAAAATAATCAAGGCAGTTCTTAAAGTGTATATATTGGAATCTTGAAACTTAGTATTAGACAGTTTGACAAAAAAAATGAAAAATGTTTTTTATTTTAATTTATTAAAATTCGGTTGCTGAGATATTAAGGTTTTTCAAATATGTAAATTAGGTAGGTTCTGACGTCATGTCAGGAACTCGAAAAGTGGAAAGATCACAAACAACAAGTATTAAATTTTCTTGAAATACCAGATCAGTGATCCTGAAACTTTACACAAATGTTTTACACTGACACATACACATGTTGTGATGTTTGTTATGCTGTTGCTATGACAACATCCTCGGTCTCAGCCCTTTTTTTGTTTTGAAATAAAACAACTTTTGGTAGTAACCAAAATATAAAATAAAGTCTTCTCTTTTTCATCATATATAGCAAATACCACAGCGGATGACTGTAACTGCTTTTTTTGAGTAGAAAATGTTTTACAATAGAAAAAAACGGAAATTTTAAATTTTAGAAATATGGAGTCTATGATTGACATGTTGCTATGGCAACATAAAAATTCCTATAGTTGAATGTCATTTGATGAGTTTGAAGTTGTTGCCAAGTTTCAAGTCCATTGCAGAAGTAGTTCAAAAGATAACTGTTGTTTTATAATTTACTGCCATCCGAGTTCCTGACATGATGCCACAACCTATCTAATTTGCATATTTGAAGAACCTTATCTCAGCAACCAAAAGAGTTATTTTAATGAAATAAACAACATTTTTCTTCTTTTTTGACATACTTTCTAACATTCTAAGTTCCATGATTCCAATATATATACACTTTAAACACACAGTATTAACTTATTTTGTTTGAATCTGGAAGTTGGATTTATGCTGTTATCATGCAAACAATAAAAACTGCTGAAAGTGTTCTTAAAATTGCTTCAATCTAAAACTAAATACTGAAGACTACCAACACTCAACAAAAAATTACTACATTAAAGTACAAAAATTTTTGTTATTGAGTGGATGGAACTAACTTCAACATCATGGCACATTAATTCCATGCTACAGTCTTTGAAGTTTTTAAAAATAAACAGTATCCAATTCTAGTAACTCATGACTTTCAGCTTTTTATATAAGACCAATTTTTGTTTTTCAAGCTAAATGTGTTATTATGTGTCTATAGTACTTTTTAAACCAACTTTCAGCCTGATTGTTCTAAATCCAGGTATTTACTGTATTTTGTATAACTTAAATCTATCAAAAATAATTTATTTTTTGCATCATTCTGTAGTTCAATATATGAACGAACTAAGCCTAAATTCCATTAACTTCAAAAAGCAGGGCTAAAATGTTAACCATACACTCAGGTGTTTCAGAAGTCAGAAAACAAATTATATAACATAATATTATTATAAAATTCTCATAAAATACTAATGTTCGTAGTCATTTTAATAATTATTAAGGTATCAGAATGGTTTTAGGTACGTTCTTAGTTTTTCTTTCGTAGCACATGCAGCATACTTTTTATTCCTATGAAAGTATACATTTTCTGAAAACTAATTAGTTTCTCCATTCAAAAATGTTTCTTTCCTTACAAATGACAAAAACTGATTTGTGTTTCAGAGGCAAGCATTTCCAAACAAAGAGCTCCATCTTAAAAAATATCAAACGCAATGACATCAACTACAAGCTGAATCGATTAGCACCAAACGGCCACCAAAATGGTACCAGGCCTTTGTGGATTAATACTTCATTATTTTTTAATCACAATATAAAGTTTACACACCTTCTCAAACCAAAAAAATTCAGGAAAAAACGAGTAACTTCAAATCCAGGTAAAACATCGCAAAACGCTGGTACCGTTTTTTATTCCAAGTATATCTTGCTATCTTTGTGCAAAATTTCAGCAAGCTGCAAACAATATTTTTTGACTTGGAGCTTTTTAAAGTAGCAGGATTTTGCATTTTTTCGAACTATCAGAAAAAGTGAGAAAAAGATTTTGCTTTTGACTTCTGTCTGTGTAAACAAAACTAATTGGATATTTGAAGCAATTAGAAAGTTATCCAATCGTAGTGAGCGGCAGAAACATGAAACCCTACTGAATTTTATCACCTTATCAACTTACTGCGAATACAAAAAGCCAGAAATATTATTTTAGGCTATCTGCATTGTTTTCCCTGCAGGAGCGAACACACACTCGACAATGAGCTCTCAGAAATCTTCCAAGTAGCAAAGGAGAAGAATGAAAAAGGAGGAATTATTGAGATATTGAAAAGTCATCACGTTAATGCAATAGCTACTTGAGGGTGAATGAAAATGATTTGAAAATATCAGTGACCACCAAGCTTTCGCCTATTAAAATTTGAACAGAGCTGTGCTTTGTGTTTTTCACAAAATGTAATCGCTAAATATCGCTGTAATTTCGCTATAATCATTATAAATTATTTCGCTTCTACTAGATATGACAGGGGCAGTTTCATTTCAACATTGGAAACAAGCACAGCCAACAAAGCTAAAAGATTCAAACCAGCGGAAAGAATCTTTTCCTATGATTGCCCGGATCATGGACTATATTTTTGTTGTTTGCTTGACATTCAAATATCTTAACTCTAATGAAGCATCAAGACAAATGGTTATAGATATCAGAACTTCGATCACAAAACTTTACATGTGAACTTTCCGAATTACGCTAGCTGCAATAGTCGTGTCACATGTCACTCCAATCCGTGGCAAATGGGTGAAAAGGAATTGTCAGCACCATATCAGCAGGCTTCAAGTACTCAAGAAACGAAACTAAACATCGTAATTTCAAGGCAAAATTTATTATTCCCCATAACATGAAAACTAAAGATAATTTTTTGAATCTGTTTTCACAGTTACTTAGAAAAATCTCTACAGAATACATTTGGTCAATATAAAAAGTTTTAGCATCATAAAACCATTCTGATACCCTAACCCATTAGTTTCTGGTTCAGTCAACACACCTGGTGTATGATTGCCAACGAGAACCCGAGCTTGCTGACCAAGATATCCATCATCTCTCTGATGTGATTCTTGTCAAACACATCTGGAACAACTAGGACTGCCCTATAATACTGCAAAGAAGGTACCAGTAATTAAAACTAATTACAAGATATCTGCTTTTTAATTTACAAAATATTTTTTTGGTACATTCCAGACAAACTAGGTCATTGTGACAACCTTGAACCCTGGTTAATCTTGCATGGAAGGGACTGGCTACTAGATAAGATTGTTGTTGCTGCACAGTTCCCCTTTGAAGCCAGCGTGTAGTCCAGCACGAGAGACTGCCTATATATGTAGATACATGACTTTAAAGGAATCCTCCACTGTGTAGCATTATTGGTCTCAAATAAAACTTTTATTAAGTCTGTGTTCATCTCAGCAGCATGAGTTTGATATTTTTGTCCATATAACTGTAATGCCAAGCAATTTCTTTTCATCAGTTTTACGATCATTTGAATTTCACGTGCGCCGCCGTTTTGATGTGAGAAGTAGCTTGCAATTGGTTGCAGTGCCAGTCTCCACTCCTGATGAGTACAATAGCGATGAACGAGAGGAGGTCTGGCACTGCAACCATGTTATGTCACAATTCAAGATGGCAGCGTGCAGGAAATTCAAACTGTAAAACTGATGAGAACAAACTGCTTGGCAATACTTATGGTATATAGTTTTTAAAAAAACTTTAGAGTGAGTCGACGAGTAGTACAAACTTGGCAATAGTTATATGCAAAAATTTATTAAACTCGTGCTGCTGATATGGACACAGACTTTATAAAAGTTTTATTTGAGACCAATAATGTTAGACAGTGGAAGATTCCTTTAACAACAGTCCTCCTGAGCTAATTTATTTTGTTTGTTTGTTTTTCACACAAGTTTTCTTTTTCTTCAAACCAGATTATTTTTCTAACAATTATATCAGTCTGATACACCAATAGTTAGTGATAACAAAAAATATTTGCATGCTGGCAATGGTTGCTTTATAGTAGTCAAGTAAGATCCAAACAAATCTGATGCAGTAGTTCAAGTCTTGGTGAGTACCATAAAATTTTAAAAAAAATTTTGAAAGCATGATATGTAAAATAAGATGTTAAGAAGGGGGTTTTGAGTTGTTGGAGTTTCTGATAGATTTTCTGAAACCCCCAAAATGGATAAAGTCAAACCTCAATTTTTTTACTGTGACCTCCAAAAATTCCAAACCAGTTTGAAAATAAAAATTTAACTAGTTAAGAAAAATCTGAACTAAGGCAAAAGTTGAACTACAATGTTCAGATAAACTGTTTGTTTTAATTAACTTTTTGAGCCATTTTTCATTGAATTTTTTCATTTGAATTAATTTTTGATCACTTTGTTTCCATTTTCGTCAAATGTTTTGGATTATAATGACATTTCTCTCAAACTCTCTTAAGTTTTATAAGGGATTCCTGGATTCAATTTTGAGCAAAAACACCTTTTGAATGTGCCTAACCAGTAGTTTGCTGTGACACTGCCCCATGAAAAATACCTACAGTATGGGACAAGAACTCCAACAAGGAGCGGAACACAGGGTAAAACAAATACTCACCAAGAGGTCTCTTAAGGGAATATCAAGGACACTTTGGATGGCATATCCCCAGAGAGCCTCTAGGTCGGCTGAGACAGAGGTGAGAGATCCTGAAGGGCCATCATGAAGGTTTAAATGGCCGAACATCATTGGCCAGTGTAATGTGTATGGTTCATCAGGATGAACATACAGTGCCTTTCAAAGATAACAAAATACAATGCTGTCTTTTAATTAGTGCATACAAAAACTAAAAAGCACTTAGCCACTCATTATATGTATATAATAAATTTATACATTCTGTTGAGACACAGTACAAAATAGACAACTGTCTGTCATAAATCTATCTTTTAATCCTTGTTACCTCTTAGGCCCTATCTTGGCATAAATTATTATTAACTGAAGGCTTTTATAGAGGGTGAAAATTAATTACAATAAGTTAAAGAACTTTAATGACAGGAATCACATGGTAATTAATAATCGCTCATTTAAATTTCCTTAAAAACTTTCCCATTACTTCCCATAACCATAAAACTAATTTTTTAAAAAAAGAACATGACATACACATTGGTTCAGTCAAGCTAAGTTAAAGGTAATAAGAATGGACATTCATTTGTAGCAGCATTAAAACCTTGCATTGTAAAGCACAAAATTTCTAAGCTAATGAAAAAAGTGCCTGTTTTCCTAAAGATTTTGTAACTGACCCTTATTTATCAGGCTTAGATTTCAAAATTTTGATTTTCTCTGACTTGCCAGGTTTTACAGGTCCCCTACCATCATTTAACAGCTCTTTCATTTCCATGTATCCATCAAATCATGGGTACATGCAGAAAGTTAAAAGAGCACAAGATATGTATTTTAACAGCTCTTCTGACTTCCAAAAATTCAAATTCATGAACTAACAGTCCTTACTTATTTGACAAAACTTGTTTTACTTAAGATTGAGATATGACATAATCAAATGTGGTAAGATGGTTGTTCTGCAATAATTATTATCATTTGTTCCACAGTTACATGTGGTTGTTCTGCATTTGAGTCTATAGTACACACCTGTTCTCCTATCAGAACAGGTGGCTCACTGCTGACATCCGTCCACTTCATCGAAGAATCTTCATCTACAAACTCTGGTAAAACTTTGCTATTAAATGAAGCCACCTTCAGTTGAAAGAAGAAAATAATTAATTATCTGAAATGTTACAGATAAATACATCACTCCTTGTAGAAACATGGAATGAGTTTGAGTTGTTTATTTATAAATAGCACCTCTGTGGAATTTTTATTTCTGAAACATAAAATTTTTATCCCATGAAAAAATAGCATTTACAAATAAAAATGTACACAAACACCAAACTGTTAGTTTTTGAAGACATTCAAATGTTTCCAAATTATCAATTCAAAATAATTCTGAAGCCACTATAGTTCACAAAATAAAATTAATGAAAACTTTAAACAGAACTGTGGAGTTGCAATGAAGTCAATCTTTTTGCTGATCCAGTAATTTTTTATTCAAATAATTTATAGAATATACAGTAAACTGAAAATTTAAGGAGCCTGGTTACTTGTAGCTACTTACACTAAATGCAATCATGGTAAATTTTCTTCCATTACAGTACACCTCAACTTTTCATTAATTTCTCAAATGCAGGGATGCCAACTCTGCCAGTTTTGCCATGAGTTTCAAGGTTTTTGGCCTTACTATACATGTATTTCTCAGTTTCTATGCACAATCTCCCAAGCAAAGGAAACATAGGCAGAGAAAGTGCCTATACACTATAATTATTTTGTCTTCAGTAAGGCATCAATGAACATAAATACAATGCAATCAGTTTAAGACAGTTCAGCGATCACCTATTCTCATACTATAAATGCAAAAGCTCTTTTTTTCTGCCATTCTTCTATCATATTACAGCAAACTTGTGTAAAAATAAAGTCACATTATACAAAGCACTAGCCAGGGGAACTAAAACAAACACTTGTGAATGTGATATTTTGTGTAATATCATACCATTCAAGATAACAAGTCTTGATCAATGCTTCTACCAGACTCAGGATGATGTTACACAAGGAAATTTTTTGTGCAACATATATCACAATGGCATTGCAACATAAGTTGCACGAGCCATTGCAGTGTGTAACACCTCCTGCAATGGCTAAAATTGTCTTGAGACAAGTTGCAACAAAAGTAGAATCCGGTTCTACTTTCAGCAATGATTGCAGCTACTTTCTTCAAGTTGCTGCAGTTATTGTGCTGTGTAACATCCCTTCTGCAACTTGCCTTGCAACCCCATTGCGAGACAAGTTGCACAAGAAATTGCCAGGTGTAACATCACCTTCACACTCAAGGATAAGTTGTAAAGATTATAATTATCATATCATAGAGTATTTTAGAGGAAACATCACCTTGTCAATAATAATTTATTTTCACCAAATTAAAAACGGTCACAACTTAGGTTTTATTTAAATGCCACAAAAAAATATCCTGGTTTATCATCAGGGTCCACTGATTTTTGCCAGTTTACCAATTTTTTTTATTTTTAAACAAAAGAAATGTTTGAAAGAAAAAACAAGAAACTTTTCCCTTTTCTTTTTTGTGTAAACAATAAACCAGGTGACAAGCAATTTGGTTGGTGGCATTTTGTCAAAGAGTACCATAAAAATATACATGAGTAATAGATAATAATAATAATAATATGGACTATATCGAAACTTAGTGTGCTAGTTGATTTACTCCTGAACTGACACAAAAAGTGCTAAACCATAAAAAAAATCACCTTCCCTCACTGAATTTTTTGAAAATTTTGATCATAAAAAACTGCTCAGTTGTCACACAAATGCAAAATGCTGAAAAATGCTTGGGTTTTTCAATTTTATTTTCTATGAGAATACAGGAGATTTTCACAAATTTTCACTGTGCTGGAGGTTCCAAGTACAATGCGGGAGCCTCTAGCAGGATCTGGGAAGGTTGGCAAATAAGATGTTGCTATACCTAAGTTACCTGACTTGATGATACTTGATTCTTTTTCGAACCATGACTTGATTTTCGTGACCAGATTGCTTGTTCAACAAGGCTAAGGGCTAGATCCCGTTGGGTCTCACTGTCTGATTCATTTAGACCATCTCTGTGTAACAAGCCATCTTGCTGTATGTCTAAACTACAATTAGCTGGCTTTCGCCGTGCAATAACATGTGGTATACTCTGAGGGTAGTGATCAGTAGCACGACCAAGCCATAATGTTGTTGACCCTGGGTGAAGGACAATTATGGTCGAAGCTTGGATAGGTTGCTGTAGTGAAAAATAAAATTCAGTATCATTCTTCAAAAAACAAGGTTTTACATACATTGAAAAATATTACCATTTTCTTGCAAAGATAAAAGAATTTTCTGTTGAATTAAGACAGATTAAAGGCACTATAGTTTTCGCCAGTACTAGTACTAAGTACAAGAAGAAGAGTGGCCAGAATTATCTGTAGTGATTACAACTGTGCCAGCAGTGTAACATCAAAGATCAAGAACCTTGGTTGGTCATCCCTACAATCTCACTGCATGGTGCACGACCTGGCACTATTCTATAAAATCAAGAATGGGGCAGTTATCATCCTGTTCTCCCCAGAACTTGTTCCCACTGAGCGCAGAACCAGGGAAAGCCAATATTACAATCGAACATTTATCTATCCATACACCTTTGTAGAGCTTATAAGTATTCTTTTTTTGTACACGAACCGTTCCCTACTGGAATTCTCTTTCCCCCACAGCTGTAAATGCTAACTCCCTCACGTCCTTCTACTCACAAGTTAGCAATACATTTTTTTGTGATTAAATTGTACATTAGTTGCACTCAGTAACACCGCAGCACCATACCATGTTTTTCTTTACACTGTTTCACCTGCACTGACTGACCACCATGGCCATTGCCATATTAGTTAAATCCTAAAGGCAATTATTTCAATTAAAGATTAAAGATTAAAGTAGTAGTAGTATTGTATTATTGACTTGGGATGTCTCAAGTTTCTTATCTGTTAACAATTTACTGCCTACTCCTCTTTCTTCATTATTTCACTTTAAATCTGAATGTCATGACCATTTTACTCATTTTAGATCTAACCTGCACAAAGTATTGTTAAAATTATGACCGTACTCTTTGCTAAGACGCACTCTCGAATTTAATAGGAAGCTAACTCATTCAACAGAAACAAACAACAGAACTTAACTCAACAGAAAAAAATATACTGGCTCTAAAGTCATGTGACACAATGTTAGTTCTTAAACCAATCAGGTCTCAGTACATGACAGTTCTCAGTTAATAGCAAACTATCATATTTCAACAAGTATATGCCAAATATCATCTTTCAATGTGCTCTCAGTTACAACAACAATATCAACAACGATCGTTCACCTCGAGTGTAGCGATATTAAGTAAACAAAATTTTAAAATTACATAATAATGTGCTGACTACCCGGAATAACCATGAGGGGCTATACTAGCCGGGGAGCCAGAACACATTTTGAATTGTAAATGTTTATATCAGCGCAAAAAATAGAAATTATATCAAAAAATAATAAGGAAAACAATAATTGAGTCAAAGAAAGAAAACAGCACATTTATATTTGTTTAATATATAATTATAAAAACATCAGAAATAATAGATCTGAAGTTTATACATAATGATACCACCTACATCATTTCGTTAGCACTTACTTCAACAGGCTCTGTCGAAACTGTAAGCTCCGCTTTGACTCCTCGTGGCATTCTAACAACGATTTATCCCTTGCTCGACAGCTGACGCTCAACTTTTGTGTGCAGTCATTCTGCTCGATTCGGCTGCCATGTTGGATTTCTTCTTCTGAGCCCGCTGACTGAACTGGCAGCAACTGTGGTAGGTACTTCATAGATGGTATAAGATACTTCATATATGGTATATGATGGTGTACCTGTTAGGCAACGTTTAACCCCGTTAGGCAACGTTAAACCCTGTTAGGCAACGTTAAACCCCGTTAGACAACGTTAAACCCCGTTAGGCAACGTTAAACCCTGTTAGGCAACGTTAAACCCCGTT
>JAOBRD020313337.1:24702-39002 GCA_027575215.2 Hydrozoanthus sils | reverse complement strand
CGTTATATAATCTGAAATTCCTTTCCAAAAGTTGCTGTTGTTAGCCAGAAATTATCTGGTGGGGGGGGGGGGGGCTGGCCCCCAACCAAATTATTGGGGGGGAGTCAATGCTCCCCCCATCCCCGGTTCCGCCGCCCATGATGACAGGTAGTTGTTTGAAATTTAGATTTCCAACTCACAAACTCTTAACACTTAACCAATTTCGCACAAAAGCAGCTTTATTCGCAAATCAATTTCCTCTGTATCAAAGTGTGAAATTATTTTTATTTTTATCCCTTTAAATTGCACTACACATATTGCTCATTCGACATTCTAAAATCACCCTCTGAGTCATTAGTATTCATGCCGCGGACATTTCAATGAAAAATTGGACATTTTCAATACAATACAAAAACTATAAAGTTAACCGAATCTAGAAATATTTCGGCAAACGTCCCTAAAACATACCACAGAATTCGTAGCCCAATTATTGAAATCTTCAAACCAACAATCATCAAGTTCTACATACTTATGGTATTTTAGGACAACCGCTGACGATCTGTACCATGTTGCACCATGTGACCAGTTACCAGGCCCACACAAAGCAGTGTCTGTCTGTCCACTCTGAAGTTCACTTACTGTCTCGGGTACAGCAGGTGTTGAAGATACCAGTGTACTTGTCGGAAAAATCTTATTGACCTTTTCTTTGCTTGTTCTTCCAGTGACACACTCTTCAACAGCTGACCCTGTAGAAAAATTAATTCAAGTATTAAACCCAAGAATCACCAAACGGCATGGTCAATAAGTATTGCTACTTACTAAGAGTTTTCTGAAAAGGACAGTAGCAGAGCTCTCAAGTCTCACGCATTGTGTTTGTGTCTAACGCATTTCAATGTAAACTCACGCGTTCACATGAGTATTTCTCACGCATTAGCCGAGTTTTCTGGAAGATAACTCAACCGTTTCGGCCGTCAGAATAGCTTATAAGCGTAAAATCTAATTAATTAGTGCGCTTCCGGCGATTTGAGAAGGCAAAATTCAAATACTTTCCTGGGGGACCATGGACCCCCAGACCCCCCCGGGATGAAGCTCACGTCTTCGGCGCCCACTCAGCAAACTATAGTATCTTACTCTTGGACTGATGATTTATTTCAAGGCTTGAAATTTACGACCATGCAACATGCACATGCGACTTGGTATCTTGATTGTGCGCCTGCAAAATCATGAACGATGGCACTCATGCGCCTAAAAAGCTGAAGTTTAGTGCGAATGAATTAGAGCTACTACTTCCTTACTTGTTCGTTCTTATTTACTCTGACAAAACAGTTGTATTACAAATGAAAAAATGCAGATTTACACAAGGATCGAGTCTGAAAGAAACAAACAGAGTGTTAAAACAAAATAAAAGAAACTCTTTTAAACAACTACTTATAAATGTCTGAAACTTCTTTGATTTTTTTTTGCTCTCAGAATTCTAAGCTGTGCTTCTAAAATTTAGAAATTAAGTCCCAATATCACGCGTGCACCTAAATATCAAAAGTAAACTTTAAGCCCTGTGGTTTTCTTCAGAGTAGTTATTAATTTTCATTGTCATGGCAACAAACTGGGTTCCAGGCCCCAAACGAGAAATTCTGAAGTAATGAGGCTTTTTCGTCAAATCAGATGTTGTGCAACATATTACAACCTTATTTCTTTTCTTATCAATGTGTAAAAGAGAAAAAGATTTGGCATAGCGACCTTTGTGAAAGCTCTTTGAATAACAGAAAATTTGTTTTTTTATAAATGGGGGCCTGGAATCGAGTTTGTTGCCATGACGACAAAAAAATTGTTACTATTTTGAGGAAAACATCAAGATACATCGTCAGTCCAAGTTTTGACTCAAATTCTACCAAAGATAATGGGTTGGCAGCAGATTTCAAAAAACTGAAAATTTGCCTGTATATGCAGTGACGTCATCATTTAAAAACGTTAAATGTTAATACCTTCAGAACCATAAAAGATTTTGACAAAATTTTTTCACCCTTATACCTCACTTTAAAAGGTTTCTCCACTGAGATAACAAAACGTTTCATGTTGTAAGTACTTCAAAAAATTAGGCTATTCATTGTCATCTATGAATCTTTTAGTCAACATGGCTCAAACCTTGTAGGCTAATTGTAGAATTGTTAAATTGATATATTTTTGGTACTTGGTGCAAAATCCACCAAATGTATCCTCCTACTTGAAAATTATTGACAAGGGCAGATTCAGGAATTTTGAAAGGGGTTGGGGTGGGGGCAACTCCCTTCCCCCTAAACTCTCTCAAGAGCAAAACTTAATTCCATGAACACCTTCAGGCAGTTGCTATAAAGCACCTTGATTACAACAAAAACTTTGCCTAATTCAGGTCTGAAAGATCAACGTTTGCCTAAACTTAGCTATATGGCCACATAGTCAGTTCATTCAACCAAAAATAAGCAGTGTAGCCAAAGGGGGTGGAGGGTGGGTGGTGGGCCAGCCCCCTGGGCCCCTCCCTTAAATCTACCAGTGATTGATGACCCATGTCTGTGTTTCCATTTACCTTCCAGAGTTTCATCACATGTCGGTGGTTTTCTCCACAAACTGAACACACAATTCATATCATCGAACCCTCGTCCCATGATGCCTCCTGGTGTGTGAGCAAGGTCAAAACAGTGACCCAGTTCATGCATTGATGCACCAAGAGTTGTTGCATAGTTAGCCCAGTATGTGCCTCTGAAATAATAACATTGGTAAATAAGAAGTGTCCAGCGGGAATAGACAAGAACTTATCCTGTGACTTGGCTCCCCATGTGAGTCTCTGTAGCTCAGTTGGTAGTGCATCTGACCGGTAGAGGGTTGTGGATTTGATTCCTGTCAGTGACCCAGAAATTTTTTCTGATTGCTCAAACTTGAGAAGTGCTTTCCTTCATTCTATACAACACCAAGTTGCAAAACTTCTACATTAATCATTTGATATCATCATATAACATTGGCTTTTAAGCATATCGAGCTAGCAGATGCAAGACGTGTGACCAGTGGGAATAGACAAGAACTTATCCTGTGACTCGTCTCCCCATGTGAGTCTCTGTAGCTCAGTGGGTAGAGCATCTGACCGGTAATCAGAGGGTTGTGGGTTCGATTCCCATCAGTGAGTTTTTTTCTATTCACTCAAACGTGAGAAGTGGTTTCCTTCATTCTATACAACACCAAGTTGCAAAATTTCTAACTAAGAAAATGTTATTGTTAAGCACTCCATCCAAATCATTAAACTTTCAGGGAAGCCAACCCCTGAACTACCTACAAACTCACACCTCTTATGCTCATCAATAGCAATAAACTTAATTGTATTATTGTCTTAGTTCATATTTGTAGATGATAGGATTGACTATTGGTAAACACAGGTAAGAAAGGTATAAATACTCTTTAAAACTAAACATTTTCGATCACTGTGATCATCTTCAGAGTTTGCATTGATCAAAAACGTTTAGTTTTAAAGAATATTTATACCTTTTTTTCCCAATGTTTACCTATAGTTTTATCAGATGAAATTATGACTAAAAAAAAACTTGCCTTGGTTTATTTCGTAAGCAGCATGTGAATACAATACCACTAGTAGTAGAAGTAGGGAGGGATGATAGGGAATGAGATGAACACTACACTATCAATAAACAAATCAAGAAACCTAATAACATTATACGTATACTGAGAAATGGTTCACCAAGCTAAACTAAACTAGCTTGATCTATTTTAAATATTCTTATTGATAACCTGAGGGACTTCGAACCTGTGACAGCTGTCATCAAAAAGTTTTCTCTTGTCAATCATCGTAGTATCAGTAAAACAACGGACAACATCATTGATATCTGACGCCCATGTATGAATGCACCCAGTACCAAACAGGGCCATTTGACCACCTCCTAGAGCTGTATGTGCCTTCACATACTTGTGTGTGTCACCGTCTTTGAACTCTGCATCAGACGGAGGGTCATAGTGTGTACATGACATAAATGTCCACCATTTGCAAAGGGGGTTATTAAGGTCAGATGCTGAAAGTTCTAGTGAGAAAACATTTACAAATTTAATAAACTTGAATAAAAAAAATTAGAGATCCAGTTCTTCTTTTTGTTGATGTCATTTTTCAAGAACAGAATGTATAACTTTACAGGTGGGTACAGTAATCAATGGTTAGGTTTGTTCTTGTTACTAAGCCCTTGGTTCAAGGTCTGCTGTAGGATTTGAAAAGCACTTGCTGAGTGCTGAAGGCAAATTAGATTTTTGAGTTAATCAAAAGACATCAGACAGCAAACCTCTTTTCACAACACTACTCATAAAAATATTTATTAGTTGTAGCCATTACTAAGTGCCAAGGAACAACACTTATACCATAACATCATCATGGCCAGCTCCCGCTTTGATTGGCTCACATGTATTTTCTAGTGTTGCAAAAAATTATGTAATCTTGCAATTGAAATTTTTTCTCCCTTTACCAGTAAAATCTGTTGCCTGCCTCATCAATTGAAAGGTCAGCTGACTTGTTGGTAACTAATATTTACCATATTTTCTAGCTGGACAAAAACCTGCACTACACAAAACATTTATGACTAAGAGAAATAAAAGTCAACAGATAACCAGCACTGATGTATAACCTGCATTCCTATTCATTCACTTCATCACATTTAATGTTTAAATCTAGCAGAACATTTTATTGAAAATACTATAAGTTTTGTACTTGTAGCCAGAATTCTTCAACTTCAGGATATAACAGATAACATGCATTGGTAGATTACCTGCAGCTTCTCCAATACATTGGTAACTGATTAACAGACCGTGGGTTATAGTCCAGAAAAATAATTAATATGGTACCTCAGCTAAAAAGGGAAAAAGGAGTAAGGTTCAAGGCCTCCTGACTTGGATTCAACACTGCAATACAAGAAAAAGATTCACACCTTTACTAAACTTCTCATACAGCTCATCCCCTGTCATTGCTAAGGCTTCAGAGGTCTTTAAACTTGATGTAAAGATATAAACTTTTGGAGAGCCATCTTCCTCTTGCTCTACACGAAATGTGCTGTGACCAAGTCCATGCTGAAACAAGTTTTCAGCTGTGAAGGTTTGAAGGAGTTGAACATTCAGTTTCAGTTTCTTAACTGCCATGTCGATACTGTTGTCTGCTCCAAATGGGGCATCAAATGAACCATCAGCATCCTGGCACTTAATATATACTACTCGCACAAACCTATAGACAGTAACCAAAAAGTGTATACATGTTAAAATAATTGTGAAGATAGTCAAGGAAATGTATGCCCACCACCTCCTGCGGAGCATGAGCCATCGATGAGTTTCCTCCATCTCACCCAATTCTGAGCCTAAACCTTCCCAGTTCTGTCCAACTCCTGTCAATCTCTTTGATTTCCTTTTCCAAATCTCTCCTCCAGCTATTTCTTGGTCACCCAAGGTCCCTTTTTTCTTCCCCCCCTCCAAAATTCACCATGGCTAGTACAGCAGGGGGGATACATGGAGGGTAGCTGCTTACCTTCCCTTCCCCAATTATTAGACAAAGTAAAATTTTCTATTTGTGTGAGACAAACTTGCCACTTGTCCATAAAAATGAGGGTTTCTTTTAGAACTCTTTAAGGAAGAACTCAAGGTTAGATGAAAGTTGTGAGTTGGGAAATGAATTTATTGTTACCACAAATCAATCTCTGGACATTTTGAGTAACTATGGGGGGGGTACTTATTCCACAGAATCATAACAAAAGATTGGTAACATTAGGTTTCCTGGCACCATGCTAAAATCTTAAAGGCATCATTTTTACCTTCCAATAGCTCAAGACTAAAAATAACATGGCCTCAGAAACTAGTTACAAAATTATTCCAGTCTTAGGCCTTCTAAATTATGACTCCATGAGCCCGGTTTGAATAGAGCCTGATGGAAGTAATGATTTCAGCTACCTTATAATCAGGGTCAAACTATTTTTGCCACTTATCCCACGAGTTTATATGTTTAAAAACTTTGTCTTGGATATGATGAGCAAAGTTATTTAGTTAACCTAAAGTTTCTAAAGACTTATTAAATTTGGACAGCAACAGTTTACCTTTTAATATCCGGCTGTTGATAATGCAACTTATAATTAAGTTCATAAACACGGTTTCCTTGAGTGTGTTTTAGCTTCAAGGTGTTTTCACCCGATGTTAACAAACCAAGAACCTTAAATCCTCCTTCATCGCTGATTGGCCAGGGCGAACACTTTTGTTGGTGTTCTAGAAGGATACAAGCAGGTTCTTGCGGCCCATCTCCCTGATTCAAGCACAACGTTTGGTCGGAAATGGCTGGATACCCAATTTCGGGAGTCTTGCTGTCTCCTTCGGCATTTAGTGTTGCAAGAACTCCTTCCAGTAACACAAGGGGATATTTGACTGTATCGCCATTTTGATGATTAAGAATTTTTATAAATCGAGTTTGTCTGCCTTGATTTTTTGTGAATTGATTTTCTGCCATGTCTCCAAGGCCAAGGGAAACTTATATGTGACTTCATACACTGCTCAGGCTAAATATGAAAAAAAAGGTATTAACGTGTCGTGTTATTGTTGAGTTGTGTCCATCTTACATTTACTGCAAAACTTGCATAAAGGTCTCTATGGCGACACTGCGATTGCCGGTGACACGAGAACACGACACGAAGGCGCTTTTGACATAGATTTTCCGCCATCTTTATTTGTTGTGAGTTCCAGACCCTTTCGGCTGTCCGATCATGCCTTCCGCCAGTTTCCGAGACCTTCCGAAGATTTGGTCGGTTTTTTCACTTGCACCACAAAATTCCGCCATTTTGGCGCAAAGAGTGTTCAGTGGCATTTCGGAGCAATTTTAAAGCTTTACCAGGGGAACTAGTGTCCCAAAAAGGGATAAAAAGCAAAAAGCTCGAGGGAAACACTGTTTCCCTTACGTTTTGTGCAAATTTAATTTAAATCTACCGCAAAATATTTTACAAGTCGAAAAGAAAACTAACACTTTTTTGTAGATTTGCAAATATGGCCGCTTTCTAAATGCACGCCATGTTCTTAATGCTTAAAGTGGAACACAATTTTTCTCCAGTTGGAGCTAGCGCTTACTGTTGCCCTTCTAGGGTGTTTTCGTTTGTCAGAGACAAGGGAAGTTTTTCGTCCGATAACTTCCCAGAAGAAAGGACCGAAAGAGCCTCTGCCGCTTTGGTGAATGAGCGAAGAATCAGAGGAGGGCGAAATGGAAAAGAAAACCTTGAACAAATCGAGAAGCGGTTTTCTTTCCCAGGGTCAGAGAAGTGGAGGAAGTAGAGAAACCGGTTAGTTTAATACAAACAATATTTTGATATGTCTTGAAATATAGTCCTCGAAAATAGACGTGTCATGTTTATATTTCAATACTACGGTGTTCTATACGTCTTTCGGGTCTTTCTGTCGTGCTTTCATTCGTGAAAAGGTAAAAAAGAACACGAATTTATTTCCTTTATTTCCTAATTCTTGCACGCAGTTCGTGTCGGCTCATACACAAGCAGGAATGTATTTGCGTTTATCTCAAAAGAAATGCATTTTCTCTTAATTTCTTCCAAAAAAATTAAACGTTAACTGCACTGGCTGTTTTGAAATGAAGGCACTGATGAAAAACTTGGAATTTTTTTACTTTCTGGTCTTTGAAGTAGCGAATTCATATTTGGAACATTTGAATTTCAAGGTAGACGTAGTTTGTTGTTTTCAAGTTGTATAACACTATTAGTTCTTTGTCTGTGAGAAAAATATTTTTGTGAGAGTTCTGATGCAATACCCCTAAAAAATAGACTAGCATTGTTATTTTTATTGTTATTATTCTTAATGTTGTTGTTATTATAACTTATTATTATCATTATCATTTTTATTTTTGATATCATGGTTCTCTAAACGAAAAGTTTCCAAATGCTGCTTGTTCACAACTCGAAGCTAACTTTTTTCTTGACACTCCTAATTGGTTGCAAGTGACATGACCTGTCAACCAGTCATAGTTCATTCAGGGTACCAAAATGATAAAAAAAAGTGGGAGTAGGAAAAGACAAACTTGTTGCCAGGGTTTCTTGGGAGTGAGAGGATCTAGGAACAAGGTTGTAGAAGAGATAAAAAAGTTGTTAGTATTTTGGTTGCTCTTGACACCAGTTTTCCGATGAAAAAATAAACAGAGCTTTTGAAGGAGCTGAGAAACAACCTTATTTGTGGGATAGGGTGTCCTGGTTATATAAGCCGCCCAGAATGACATTCAAAATTGGAGTTTTGTTACTAAAAGTAGATCACACTCCTACTTGTTGCAACACGTTTTTGCAACTTTCAGTGTTTAGTGTTACAAGACAAGTTTGGCCATTTTGTTGCTTGAGTACCATAGCTTTAGACAAGTAATATGAGAAGAGTGATCAAGCTCACAATCCTTGAAGAGTTAAGTTGAAAAAGTAAACTTCCATAAATTTCAGGAAAAAAGTTTTTTACAGAACTTTTCCAGTAAGGCTAAGATGGGTGTGATGCTTTAGTTTGGGGAGAACTGTGGTATAATTATTACTATTGAAATTATTGTTCAAGATTGTTGATACTTGCTAATTATTAGAATAATATTAATATAATAGATGATATGTGTAAGCAATGTTTACAGTCCCTAAAGGTAGAGGACAATGGAAGAAAGATAGGAACAAAGGTCAAGACCTATCAAATAGGAGGCCCCTTGAACAGGATTGCCAACGGCAGTTTAAGAACTTGTCCGGAAGAAGGGATGGTTCTTTGGGGACTTCTCCACAGCGTCGAGGAGGGGTACCAGATAAACGACCTCCTTCAAGATCTTATCACCTGCAAAATAGAGCACCAAAAGTAAGTTTTTTTAGGACCTAGGGTCTATTACCAATGTTAGCAAATACTGTGTACTTTTCTTGTTTTGATAGCCTTTTAGTCATGTTAACTTGATACATAGAAACTTGAGGAAAAAAGTTTCTTACCAGGACACTTCTACAGCAGTTTGAAATACTTATTTATTTTAATACAATTTGGCAAACCTTTGTATTAAAACAAGATTTAAATAAGCCATTAATTTGATGTCAGATTTGTTGATATTGCATAATAATTCCTTTTCTTTGTGTTGCAGAACTTGGAGCTAGATCTTGTTACAAATACAGCTGCAATTTGTGGTAAAGGGGCTAAGAAGTATGGTACATCCTTAAATCATTTACTTAACTTTAAGTATGCCCCTCGAGAGCAGACTGTTGTTCATCGTCCCAAAATTGGCAGAAAGCGACAGCCCACTTTTAATAAGGAGCAATTTCTGCAAGCCAAGTAAGTTGTGATATTGTTGTTGAGTAAAAAAGAAAGCAGTTCTGTTTGAATGTTTGTACAGTGGTGCTCAGAATCAAATGTACATTTGCTTGCGAGCATCGCACCTTGCTTGCATTTTGTTCGAGATTTGATCGCGAGCAAAAGTTGATCGCGATTTAATCACGAGCAAAGTGTTTCTTAAAAAAAAGGTTTTTGAAGAGAATCGATCTCCCACATTCCGTCCTTCAGTCGTATCAACAGACGACGAAGTCAATCATGCAAGTGGTTGTTCGTAAGACGGACACTTTAATCAACAATCTCTTAATCCATCTCCAGAATGAACAAGTATTATATCATATTTCAAACCTCTTCAACCAACTAAAACAACTTGACTCATCTGTTTAGAATTAATGGGGTTTGGAACGGGTTACTGTTGTAGAAGATCTTTGTGTCAACATGAGTAGTCGTTAGTCAAAGCCAGGTGATTGTGGAATCATATTTATCATGCAGTAATACTTTAAGTTTAGATTCAGATTATCTAAGGCCCGTTCTACAATTGTTTTCTACCACTGACTTCCGATTTTCCAAAGAATAGAAGCAAGTCATAGTAATGAGCAGCAACTTGAGAGATTTTTTATTAATGCACACGTCGTTAATATTATGTTTGCATGACATCCGCCATTTGTTTACACTTTCCTTTCATAAAAAGTAAAATAAAATTCATCAATTTAACTTGGCTCAAAGGTCATTTCAAACAATCAATAAACTGTGTAACTAGTGTGTATCCACTTCCCAAACGTGAAGGAATAATTCTTGCCAAAAGCCTAGTTTGGTTTTCAAACGATCGAGGTTTTTTAAAATTACTTTCAACTTTACGAAATATGTTGTATATCCATTTTTAACACCATACGAAAGTATTTTTCATGCATTAAGAAGAATGCCTTAAGTAACTTGATCATTCGTTTTACTTAATTTTTTTTTGCCACAGAACCTAAAACTCGTGACAGTAACTTCTTAAACAGTAAAATCTAACTAAACCTCTTACTGTATTAAACTGACTTAAGTTATAAAATGGATCCCAGCGAAAAAACCTCAAGCATGATTGCGATTTAAAATGTTCAAAAATTGCAAATTGAAACTTGAACATTGAGACCTACTTCAGTTTGGTGTTGCTCGTGATCAAAAATGCTCGCAATTTTTTCGTGAACAAAATTAGAGCAGATTGCGATCAAGGTGCGATCAAATTGCGAGCAGATTGCAACCAGTGACCACGATCTGCTTGTGAGATGATTGCGATAAATGTACATATGATTCTGAGCATCACTGTATCTGAACAGTAAAATGGGTTTAGAAACTGTTTAGTTAGTTTAATAGTTAATTCTTTTAAGATTAATCTAAAATATTTGGCCAGCTTTTAAGTGAATCTTGTAAAAGTTACATAACTCTTGTACAATGTATTAGTTATAAGTTACGCAGCTCTTGTACAATGTCTATGTTATTAGTATTCATGTGCTTTAACTCTGAATGCTCACATTATAAAGTCATATGGAAGATTTAAATATTGAAGTAGAACTTTAGATGTCTAAGAAATTATCAGTGACTAAAGCTGCTTTGTTAATTTAAATTGATAGTTGTCAGTTTGTGGTCAATGATAGTGGGGACTATGTTGCATATGCTGTTGACCCGGATATTCTTGTAGACTGGACCTTGGTTGAACAAGTGGTAAGTATGAAACAGTTGCATTGAAAAAGTAAGGAACATCCAACTGAATTCCTTTAACATTGTTGAAAACTGCAGTGTTAAACATTTGTGCTTATGGTGTAGAAACAGCCAGTAAAAAGGCCTTAACCTCCTGGACCTTAGGCTTCGTCAGAATTGCTTACATTAATGTTTAAAACTGCATTTATTACAAGTAATTTATAAGTTTATAAATCTCTCTTTTTTTTCAGAGAATTTACACCCACGGTGTACCATCTTGTCCAATTTGCCTTTATCCACCAACAGCAGGTTGGTATACATACCATTTGTTAATTATACTAAAAATGATTTAGTCCAGTAAGTATCAATACCTTTTTTGATAAGATTTTTACTCAATCACTTGCCCTTTCCTTTCATGCTTAAGCAGGTATCATTATTATGACTGAAAGAGGCGGGTGGGGGTCTAGTTTTAAGACAACTTCTTGTATGTATCCCTTCTCTTGGAAGTTTTAACTAAACTGTTGCTCAAACTAGAATCAACTCAGTTTGACAATGTATAGGACTGGGACCTAGACTCATGGCTCAGGAGATCAGCTTTCCAAGGGTTTGATTTGATAAGACCTGTTTTCACTATTTCATCATTGTTTACCAGTTTTTGTACAGGCCTGGTGTTTCAACTGTTATGGTATGACCAATTAAGGTTTTGGATTATATGTTGATTCAACAGTAAAGAAAAAGAAAGAGACATTTAAAAAAAACATTTCAGTAAAGTTTATTTGGTGAGATTTTAGTTAATGCAGAATTGATAATCACCTCATTTTCCTTGCAACTTAATCTTTGTTTTCCTTGACTTAATTAACTTTAGCTTTAGTGTTTTTTTCCATTTTGGAAATTTCCAAAATTGTATAAAAACATATATTACAACAACAACAGTTTATTATTATCTTCTTGCACCCTACCTACAAATAGCAAGCTAGTCTGGGCAGGTAGTGTGAGAACGCTATTCACAATACAATAGATTTGTAAAAGAATAAAACAGAAATAACTACTATGTTTTAAGCAGGCAGCTATTTATGTGCCAGTTAATAGATTGGCTGATTTCAAATAAGGCTTTTACAAAGAAAAAAGAAAAGACAGTATTTCTACAATATACTAATAAGTTTCTCCATGTCAACATAACTATCTTGTTCTTTGAGTTTCTGAAGAAGCAGATTTGTTATTTCTTTCTTAAATATATGTTTCGGGAGATTCCTTAAAATTTCTGGAACACTATTCCAGATTTTTGCTGCAAATCGTGCAATTATATATAATTATATATTCCAATTATTCAGTTTATCAAGGCATGTCATTTCACAGTTCTGTTGACTCAGATGCTGCATTTTTTCTCATACCCCCTTTATATCCAAACACTAGTAACTTGAATTAAATTACTTGTTTTTCCCAGTTATGCCATGGTATTTCTTTGGACTAAAACTTATTGAACTTAATGAAAATACTCAATCACATAAGTATAGCTAAAACATTGATAAGTGAATTGAACCTGATTTTTAAAGTAAACAATTTGAGTCACCATTTTATGATAATATTATTAGTTAATGTGGTTGAGTAAAGTTTGAATGAGTGTTCTAATATTGTACTGCTTTTTTCCATAGCAAAAATAACAAGGTGTGGACACATCTATTGCTGGACTTGCATGCTTCATTATCAGTCTCTGGTAAATTTCTCTACAAAATTAGTATTTTTACAAAAATCATTACTAGTTTTTGTTATTTCATGTGAGTTTAATTGCTTTTTTACAATAGTAAGGTGACTCAGACATTTACCCACCATTCCTAGTGACTGAAAAATATGAAACTGCTCGCAAAAATGCGTAAAGAGAGTCTGTTGACCTCAAATGTGACATACATAGTATTCTTATTACATATGTTTCACACTCACTTCTCTGAACCTATTCTAGCTGTGTTATTTTAGCATTGTATTTCAGTAATAAAAATGTTTAGCTGCCATCTTTTTTGGTATAGTCAGGGGAGGTGTTTGCTGTTTAACTTGTTATATTTTTTGTTTTGATTTCAGAGTGACAAGACCTGGTATAAGTGCCCAATTTGTTATGAAGCAATCCACAAGAAGGATTTAAAAAGGTACTGGGTCTTCACTTTTTCCTTATTTTGTTTCCTTACAGCAAAGATGTGAATTAGTACAATGTTTTGATAATATTTATATCCATAATCCGTTTCTTTCTATTATCCTTTTTCTTTCATTTATTTTCTAAACATTGAGGAATAATTGATTAAAGAATTTAAGTGCTTTCACAAAAGCTTTGCAAGTCAAAAAAATTCAGTTAGTGTTTGGACCCATGTTAACTACAAGCAAACCTGGAATCCTAACCAATGAGCCACATCTTATCCACTTTTCCCTGGAAACCTCCAAGCTGGCTATTTTGAGTAGTTACAATGGTCACAGGAAAAAAAAATTCAAAAAATCCATTTGAATGGGTATTAGTGAATTCCCAGGCAGAAATTAAAATCATTGGGAAATTATTTCAAGTTTCCCAATAACCATTCTTCTGTTACAGTCACAATAATGGGAATTTCATTGTCATCTTTGGCTTTTCTTTAATATCCATTGATGGAAACAAACACCCAAGAATGGATTGTATTGTTCGCTAGAAAAAGCAAAACAATTAATGGGAATTTAATGAAACATTAATGGGCATAACATTTTCCATTAATGGGAAAATCTACAAACATTCTTATTTCTTGGATGAAACCCATGAATGGTAAAATTAAGCTGGTTTTGTAATGCATAATTGTTTGATAAGATATGTATTGTTCTATGTCCTTTCCAGTGTCATCGCTATGGCAAACCACCAGTTTGCAGTCGGGGAAAAGATTATTATGAGACTCATGAAGAGATCCAAGGTATGGCTCTATGAAGGAGACCCTGTCTATTACTACATACCTTTAGTTACATTAGTACATCACAGAACTTGTTTAAAAGTACTTAACAAATTAATCCAAGTGCATGTGCTAGATATAAAATGGTAATCAATCTGAAAAAAAACTCAGTTCCCTAACAGTATAAGAGAAAAAATTGTATGTTTACATACAGAAATAAAGAAGTTATCATAGTTGTCCAAAATGTCTTGTGTTTGGCTTGTTTTGGAATAAACTAGTATTTGCACAATGCAAGATTGTTTCAATATTAATTTATCTGAATTTCAGGATTCAGTGCTAGCCTTGCCAAAGTCTCAGTGGCAGGAAAAAGAGATGAAGCCATTCAGAATTAGTGGTGAGTTTCAATTCCATTTCTTTATTTAATAGTTAAAGAAG
>JAOBRD020313337.1:0-24602 GCA_027575215.2 Hydrozoanthus sils | reverse complement strand
GGCAGGAAAAAGAGATGAAGCCATTCAGAATTAGTGGTGAGTTTCAATTCCATTTCTTTATTTAATAGTTAAAGAAGCATTGTTCAGGACTAGATGTTTTGACATGAATTTGTTTCGAGATTGGACAATAAATTTATACATTGAATTGGTAGTGAAAAGAGAAGTGCTTTCCTTATATTGACAACAGTCTGTGGTATTTTATATGCATGCAGGTTTATACTCGTGAGAGTTTTCTAAGAGAGTCCTTGTGGTTCTAGGTCACCCTAGTTGTTGTACAAATTTTTTTTACTGACTGAATATCAGCGAATTGTGTAAATATGTCATTCGGATAGTTGTATACCAGAACCCAGATACAACACACTGTTGCTGTGTACTGTTGGGACTTGAGGTAATATCAGGAATTTTTAATGACTGGCTCATCAAGGCTTTAAAACTAAGATACTGGTAGTGAGGCTTGAAGTGTTACTTACCTGGACTTACCTGAAAACTTATTAAGCATATATGCATGGCAACTTGTTAACCTACAGATATACAATTTTGTTGTGTTGCTGGCACAATTTGGCCAAGAATATTTATTTTTCAAAAGATGCTGCCCCATGCTATGATACTTTGAAGGTGCAACAAATGTCTTAGTTCTGTCAGATCAATATATAATGATTCGGTCTCAGCATTGTTGCTATACTTTTTCATATACAGGCTTCTTGAACAAAATGATTTGTTTTGCTACTTTAGACCCAGTTGACACCCATCATTCTAAACTGTTGCTTGCATCTTCTGAAGAAGTCTTGGAGCAGGTAAGAGCTTTGTTTGTGTAATAGCTTTAGTTAATATCATTTTCTTGTTGTAAGGTGTTTTCTATGCAGCTTAAATTCAAATTTGAGTGAGGGAATGATAGCAGTGCTCAAACTTGCCACCTCTACAATGTAGGTGGCCAGTGCTGTCAGAAAATGAAGGTTGGCTGCTAGATTTTTAGAACTTGTAGCCAGCTGGCTACTACAAGATTGGGTAGAACCTTTGCAGCTGATTAACTAAGAATCATTGTTTCTAACAAAATGATAAACAATGTGATAAATGAATGAAGCTTATCTCTGTTTTCTTGGGCAAACAGATTTGGAAACAAATACAATGTTATTCTTTGGCACAGAGCTACAGACACAGGGGCAGTACTTACAGTTTACATATTGAAAATAATATAATTGCCAGTGAGTGAAGACACAAGTGATTGAGGCTGCAGATCATAGAGTTGAACATTCGAGGTCGTAGCCAGAAAATATCTTGAGGAGAGTGTAACCGTAACAAAAGAATGGGTAATAATGCAGTGACGTAATGTCAAGATTGAGCTAGCCAATGGGGCACGAGAGATGAGTATTAATAGGCCCTGTTCATATGTCGCATGATTTAATGTCAACAAATTTATTTTAAAGCTCTCCAAGCAATAAAATTTGCTCATACGAGAATCTTTTTTCAGATGTCTGGTCAAATCACCAAAGTCTCCACCTCCACCTCAAACTCGCCTTCTACACCTTCAAAACTTATATCTTGAGTGCTCTTTCATACTTTAGTGGAGCTACTACTAGTTTATATGTTATGGTTAGTAAAACTTGCACTTGGAGCCCTGGATAGCTAGTTAAGATAACAAACTAATAAACCAACAGCATTTCTTCAGTCAGGTGCATAGGAGAGGAATCAACTGTGCTTGCTGCTTTTCAAGTCAATGAGCTCGGCCAGTTCCTCTCATGTGCAGCAAATTTTGCCTTGTGAGTCGGTAAGGCAAGAGTCCATTGTGTTAGGTATTTTTATAATTAAATTTATAACATTTTTGATACACCACAGGGGTTGACCTCTTAATCTCTTGAAAGCTTCGAAAAGACTGATTCCTTTTCTTTAGAAAGTCAAAGAAATCAGTGTTGTATGTTTGTGCTTATACACACAAACTAAAGCCTTTTCTTTTCACTTAGGTGGTCAACTTTGAAGAGAAAGCCCTGAAAGAACAGATGCAAGAGGCTGAGAAAGAACAGGTTGGAGTTTTGTTAATTGATTGAATGACTATTTTTCAGTGATTGACAGCAGTTCATATGTTTTGAAGATGATCATAATTCATAGTCTGGTTAAATCTCATATTGAATATTTATTTCTTGTTTGGTTTCTCTTCCAGTCTGGGGAGCAGTGTTTTATAGAGTTGGCACTTCAGGAGCTGCAGGTTTTTTTATTTTATGTTTTGTTATGACCTTTTGTTATTATAGTCAGAAGTAAGAGTCAAAAAATATTGACTTTACAAACCAAATATTAAGGCAATGTTTATTGATCAGTGAAAGTTTTAATCCAAGTGTTGATCTGAGTTATGCTGGTCAAAAATAATCTTTTTTGCAACTTTTAAGTTTTGTCCTTGGTCATCTAAGAGCTGAGTCGAAAAATTGCAAGTTGCAGTAAAGGTATCTGTGTAGATTAGCTTTAACATTTTGTTAAATTGGCTATTTTGCAAACTATAGCAAATTTGAATTAGAAATAAAGACTTTAGGTTTTTGGTTTTTAAGACTGTAAAATTCAGTTTTTTCTACCTCAAACATTTTAATTTGTGATGCTGTTCTTTCACTATAGGATCGCAGGAAGCAACTCCTTGGGACCAAACAAGTTCAAGAAGAAATTAAAGAAATAGTTAAAAGTAAGTGTTTATCATGATCAATAGTTGAGTTAAGTTTGAAGTTTTGAATGCAGGAGTATATGTATATCAACATTTGCTAGCCATGACCAAGGATTTTTCAAGTTTTTTAATTTAGAAACTGAGAGGAAATGAGAATCAAGGTGTTGTCATTCTCCTGACCAGTGCAGTAAAAAAAAATGTTTATCATAGTTTTGTTGTAGTGACAGTGTATTTAACAATCAACAAGTTTCAAGATCATTGTATCTATGGTAATATTTAACAAGTTTTGTTTCAAGATGTAGTTCTTCTCATGAAGATAATAAGTTAAGTAACAACTGGTTAAAAAATGGATGTCATTTTGTTATTCCCACAGACAAAGATGATTCACCTAGTGTGTATGAAGGTGTCAATAAGAAAGAAAGAACCTGGAAAATTTGCCCTTCAGGAATTGTTGAGGTGAACAGCAATTTTTAGAAACTTTTCAAAGGGTCATTTCAAGTTTAAGTTGTGATCTGTGAAGATGAATGAGTGACTCATAACAATATAAAGTGGCTCATCTCAATATGGAGGAAAAAAGTGTTTCATTGATCTTTAAAATTAATTTGTTTTACATCATCAATCACCAGCTTAAGTGTTAACATCTAAGTGATTGTCGAGTGAATTCACCTCTATCCAAAACATCATTTATGACTGAGGTCATCCACAACTAGGTAAAAAAGTACTGTTTTGGGCTTCAAAACTTGAGTCTGACTTAGTTATTCATGTGGATAACTTGTTGTAATGATAAAATTTGTTGTTGTTACTCTTTATTTTGTTATTACATGTGTGATTCAAGCTATTAAAGTTATTTATTGTTGTTATCTCATTGTAGATGGCTGGCGAATATGAAGCAGCTTTTTCTGATGCTGAGGATGATGAAATCAACAATTTAGCAGATGAACATGAAGTTTCTAATGGACATAATGGACCAGCTAGTGATGTTGCAGACAGTGACAAAAATTTGGATGTTACAAAATATCTTGAGTATGGATGCAGTATTCAGGAAGTTTGTGAAAGTCCTGAAGCTAATGCAAGTGGCTCTGAAGTTGGGGAAGAGTACCACAATGATGGGCTGAGACTTTCTCCTACTTCATCAATGCAAAATTCTGGATACTATTATTTCTATCAAGGTAGAGCAGAAAGTCCCAGTACTGTGGAACCTAAAACTTCTTGTTGATCTTCTGCTTGAATTTGTTGAATTAGAATTATTAAAAATGGGTCAGCTAACATGTGAAGTCTGTCATCATGCTGATACTTTTGACACTTGAAATTACTTTCATCTCTTGTTTTTTGTTGCTCTCCAGCTGATGATGGACAGAACATTTTCCTACACCCTGTTAATGCTCGATGCCTAATCAAGGTACATACTGATTATTAATTATTTAGCTATGTTTGTTCGATTATTGTTTTGAAGCTCCTATAGGTTAAGATGATTGTTGTTGTCACACCAATTTTTTTTTTATATTCATGATAAGCTATGTTTAACGTTTCAAAAATTATATTAATGTATTTTTAAATTTTTTTAGTTCCTATTGCTTGTTTTATTAAACAAAATGTTCTGCTCATTCCATTTTTTTTATAGGAGTATGGTGGCTTGGAGTACTGTCCTGAGTTTATTTCTGCTCAGATTGTGGAAATGGAAGCATTTTCCCAAACAGAGGTTGAATTTTAAAAGATATCAATTGGTGTTTTTAAACTATTGTTTCAGTTTAAGTTATTTTTAATACATTATGTGTTATACTAAACCATGAAGTCATTTTAATTTATAATTTGTGATCATTTATATATTTCATCAAAATAAGTATGTCAAATGCTATATTATTCACAAGTCAATGCAGTGGAAACAAGAAAGAACAGTGTGAGTTATTGTTGAGTTTGGCTTATGAAAACACAGCATGTGTCCTAAGTTTGTTGAAAGCTGATAATTTGCAGAATCAACTGATGTTCAGATTTAATTTTTTTAGAAGTAGTAAGATATTTAAATCTAAGTTAAAACCTGTATTTTTACAGGAACTTCGTCGTCGCTACCGCTACCTGGGTCATTTGCCTTTGACTTGTGAGTTTATCATTTGTGAACTTGATTTAAGACCACCAATGGTGTCAAAAGAAACCCTTGAGTGCTTCAAAGGTTTGTTTATTCGAAGTTTTTGTAATGGCTATTAAAGCATAAAGGTAGTAGTTTAGACTCTTGCCATCTGAAGTTTATCTGTGTTACCACCAAAAATTTCAGATGTTTGATCTTAATCTATTGACTTTGTTTGGCTCATCGAATCTATTCATCAATCTTTCTTTTTAACTATCATTGATGTCAATAAAATGTTTTTTCAGTCTTTTCTATTGCTCTCCTTAACTGCCTTGTATAATTATAATTTTATTAGTTTTTATACCACTGACTCTGTTTCATAGATGTACTTCATCAAAGAAGACGGCAACGCCAAAAAAAAGTTAGAAGTGAGAAGAGATGGGAAAAGAAGATTGAAGCAAGCAATGCCAGTGCTAATGGCTTTCTAATTCCCAGAAGTAAGAAGAATGAAATTAATTGACCATCACTTGCTATTACCTGCATGTTGGTACATTTTCAGAATCTCATGAATCAAGTTAGTGGACCAAAGCAGACCTGTCTACATAATTTAATAAAATTTTCTAAAACTAGTGTGACTGTAAGTGACTGTATGAATGTGTTGTTGTGTGTCATAACTGTTACAATCACATAAATTGAAGTTACAGTACCGAGACAACCTTTTATACTAGTTATCTAGGTGCAGAGATTTTCATGGTTTATATGTTAAGTAACCCAATATTTATCTCCAGGTTCAAGTAATCAAAGAGCTGAATCTTTAGATCTTGCAAGTGAACTGGAGTTTCCATCTCAGGTTCCACAAATGGCCATGTCACCTCCATACTCAACTGGAACAAGCCCATTTCTTCAGTTTGCTGCAGCCAACATGATCATTGGTAAGCATGATTTAATACAAATTCACAAATTGCTACAGAGTGCCTGTTAATGTCTGCCAGCATATTGAAATCTGTTATGAAGCAAAGACTTCTGAGAGTTTTTATGCATGTACTTTAGTACAAATGTCTTGTTTGTAAACTACTTTGCTGCTACAAAGCTTTTGCTTATCCATTATTTTCTTTCGTAGTTTTTAAATACTTGATAGTCTTGAAGACTTGGGGCTTTTTCTTTTTCAAACTACAATTTTATCATAGCTATGTAGCAAGCAGATTTGAAATTGTTTTTCAAGCTGTCTTGATGGTGTTTTATCTTAGAATATAGATTTGTCTGTCGGCTTTGGAACAATTAAATATGTTTTTTGTTAGTAATGCTGAAAGTGTATTAAACTTGATTAAAAAAGAGTTTAGAATGTTTAGGTGAAAATGGCCACTATAAGATAAGTGCCACCTTTAATTATTTTCTATTATAAGTGCCACTATTGATAAATATTTTTATAAACACCACCATTGGATAACAGATCTTCTGATAATGATTTTCAAACTAAAAAAAAGCACAGTAATTTGTGTTGCAGTGCACTGTATCTGGGGTACCATAGGAGGCAGGGTGGCTCAGTGGTTAGGACGCCAAATTTGTGTGCAGTTGTCCCGGGTTCAAATCCCACTCTGACCACTGACCTGATTTGGCTTTGGTGATCCAAGAGTCAAATCCACCGCACTTGTAAATAGCCAACTGGTCTGCCTCCAACCAGTTGGGATTCTTAACTGTAGTCATGTTCATTATTTCTCGGCATATTAGCAATATGTATTGCTAGTGGTCTAACCAGCCACAACAGTATCTGAGTTTAAATAGTTTTTTTTTAATGTAGTGGTTCCAGATTAGAGTCCTCTGCCCTCAATATTTATCGTGCACAGGAAGGCCAGGTGTTTATTACTTTTCGTTTTTATCACGTTCATTACAGAGGAAAGTGATGCACTAATTGAAGTTGACAGTACTTCATCCAGCCCTCCTGCCCAGGAGCCCTCAAGTGGATGGCCACCATCATTTGCACAGGTGACTTTATTTTATATATAGCAGACACCTGGTCCGAGTTGTTCAAAGGCTGATTATAGATAATCCTATGTTAACATTCTCGACAAAACCCATTGGTTGTCATGGTAATTAACCCTGGATTAGTGCTTATCGTCTTTTGAAAAACTCTACCCTGTTCAAGAACTAACCGATTTAACATCAACCAACTTTCCTTACTTACAGACACAAAATAATTCATTCATTTGGTTAATGAGGAAATGAGAATTGATGAAACAAAGAGAACTGTTGGAGGTGAAAAGTAAAACTCTCAAACCTGTCCAGTGGAAGAACGGGCTCTACTTGGAAGAATTCACCAATACAATTGGGACTGATCCATTGAATGGATATATGTTTTCTATGTCATGCTTTAGACCCTATGCAGAAATGGTGGCAATTTAAATATTCTTTGTCTCCATTCAGATTAGCCCTACTAGCCTTGTTCTTGAGTTCAACTTTCAAAAGGATGTGTTACACAAAACGAGGCTAGTTGCGCTAATTTGAATGTAGACGAAAGAATATTTAAATCACTGTCATTTTTTCATTGGGTCTTTTATTGCTTACTTTCACCAAGTATTTTTTTCAGTGTTTTTTTATTAGTGTTTTACTGAACTATAGGTAAACAGGATGATGTAATAAGTTGCAAGTGCAGAGAACGAATTAAATATACCTCAGTAATTGATCTGTAGTCTTTCATGTTTTGTTTTAAGTCTGGTAACAGGTGCTCATAGTTATTTACCATGAATGCTTTCAGGCCCTAAGAGCTGGAAAGGCTGCAGAGCCAATAAAAGTTTCTAAGAAGTTTGCAAAAGAAACAGGTATGTTTGTTTGTTTGCATTCTTGATTAATAAAATGACCTCCTTTTTCTTAATGCTCTTAGAATATACTTAATATCAAATCTCTCAAAACTCTTTCAGTCTGATGATTCTTTCTAATTAGTTGACTAAAAAATTATTCTATTTTCACCAGTTTATCAACATCGTACTCCTCAAACATATAAAACATATAAAATAAATCAGTTTACAAAAAGAGAATGAAAGTTGATCAAGCAAAGGTAACTATTAAAAATGAAACGGATGGCCTTCACCCCTCCCCTTTGCACTTGCTAATCCTTTCTCGAACTAAGTGCCTATTTAGCCAGCACTTGTCTCCAGTTTCCCGTTAAGCAGATGAGAGTTTTCGGCTCCCTCTGGATGGGAAACCAATCCACTGCAGGTTAGTCCCCAGCAGAAGCTGGCACTCTTTGTACTGCTTAGTCGACTGGAACAGTTCAGGAGGGGGGGGGGAGTTGTCTTGTTAAGGACACAGCACAGTCTCGCGACTCTAGGATTAAGAGTTGAACACGCTAACCATTCGGCCATTGCGGCCCGTGTTTAAAGAAAACAGATGGTGATGCATGTGTTGTATGGTTTCTGCCAAAACGATTAAAGACATTTTTAACCAAAATAAAATGTCCAGAGAAAAACCATCTTGTAGTGCAAAAGCTGAGTGTATTAAATCCACAATTGTAGGAGGTGTCTCGACAGTCCAAGCTGCGACGTCGTGTCGCGATAATGAAGATGAGAACAGTGAGGACCATGTCCCAGTGCCTACATTTCAGTCTGCATTTTCAGATGCCCTTGCAGCTTCCTGGCGTGAAATCCAAACTACACCTTTGAAGCAGAGGCACGACAGTCAGAGTAAGCTGACTTGTTTGTGACAATGAGATGACGATGATCATAATAATGATAGTAAAATACTGAATGGTAGTGATTGTTTTGAAATGATGGCAAAAACGATTACGAGAATGGTAATTATAGTTGTAAACACGGTTTTCGGTTGATACTGAGGTATTCAGACCGCAGGGTCTGAACTTTTTTGTTTCCGATAGTGTTGTGAGTGAATACCTGTTAGATTCTGGGTAGGATTTGACTAGAGTGCTTTATAAAACATTTGTGGCGTGTTAAATGTTTCTAATAAAGTAAGTGCGCTAGTGCAATTACAGGAAAATTGCCGTAAAATCGCATCACATTTAAAATGGTGACAAACACAGTTCGTGCTTGGTGTGAACTGTGTAAGTCGTAAATCCACTTAAAGACTAAAAGGTCTTGAAAACAGCAAGACAAATAATTTTAATGAAACACAGAACATTTCTAAGTTTCCCAAACATGTTTGGACACTACTGTTGTCATCGAAACATGTTTGGGAAACTTAAAAATGTTCTGTGTTTCATTAAAATTATATAAAGACTAGATTTGTTCACTTATGTAGTGTTTAATCTATCTTTTTCAAATACAGTATGATAAAACTTTGTGCTTACTTCTCAAAAAGACATGCAGCACTCAATGCATTTTTTCGTCTCACTTAGATACGCCTGAAGTGACGGGAAAGAAGCAGAAGAAAGGAAAGAAGAAACAGTTGTTATTTACCACGGGAAATTTTATGAAGTACAATTAGTATAGTTGTTTAAATTTTGCTTTTGAAATGCATTTAAGGTTTTGAACATGGTGATGTTAACATTGTGCTTGTGTACAAAATCTGTTGGTAGATTTCCCGTAATAGCCAATTAAATTGCATGTAGACTTAATTTATAAAATTTCCTGCAGCTCTGCTCCAGACACAGGCTGTTCTCGGATGGGCTGGCAGCATCCAGCAGATATTTTTTGACAAAACGGATTGAATTTTTTTCGAATGCCAAACTGGATATGCTTCAGTATTATTTACCTGTTTTGTGCTTTAGTCATTTAAAACGAGGGTGGTAGCCATGATATTTTCATTTGATTGCACGAACAACATAGTGGGTCAAACTGTATTTGTGTAGCATGGATTTTCGCCATTAATTCAGTTGTAAATGAAACTTAAAAAGAGTGAGTAGAATCTCTCGATAAAAATTTTTATTGAGAAATAAATGAATTATTTGCTCAAACTTTTACCTGTACTTCTCTTTAATATATGTACTGCTACATTTGATTTTATTTCTTGGGTTTTACAAAGAATACTGTCTAGCCCAGTCGATGGCTCAGTGGCCGAGCGGTTAGCGTGTTCGTCTCGTAATCCTAGGGTCGCGAGTTCGAGCCCCGGCCAGACCACTGTGTTGTGTCCTTGAACAAGACACTTAACCTGACTGTGTTCCAGTCGACTAAGCTGTATAAATGAGTACCATTTCTGCGATAGATTAGTGTCCTGCCCAGGGGGAGTCAAAGACTCTCATCCGCTTAAAACTACAGAAACCGGTTATAAGCGCCGGCCCTGTGAGCCACTTAGGCTTGAGAAAGGATTTAGCTAACTGTCTAAACTGAAAATGGTGAAAATCATCTTGCCCATATAAAGGTTACGGAAGACAATAAAGAACAAGCGATAGGAGAAGCTACAGGTAGAAAGAGCGATAGCAAAATATGGGATCACAAAGGGGGATAGGCATGACAGAAGGTCAGTAAAATAACTAGCAGGAAAAGGAAAGTAACGAGAACATGAGTAGTAACATCTTTAACATCGTCACAGGTCAAATACATACATACGTACATGACTGGTCCGATAAAGCGCGATTAATTGCGGATAAGTATTTAAAATGACTGGTCCGCCTCGATTAGGATCAGTCTAACATTGTTTAGTCTAATTATCAATGAACGAAGTCGGAAGTCAGTTCGTTCATGAAAGGTTAGCCTTCATGCATACGCCAGAGTTAACGGCCATCAGTATAAAGATTAAGCAGATATGTGTAGGCTATGGAAGGGCATGCTACTCATTAGTAAGAAACGTAGTACTGTAGCTCAAGGTAGGAGGGACCGTAAGTGGTTTAGTGAAGTCTGTGTGGAGATATCCACGGTCGATGCGGCTGTTTTTTAGGGGAGAGACCACGCTTCATTCGAGCAATCCGCCAAGTTGAACGCGCGACCAAAATAATTTCTTGCGCTCGCGCGTTTAAGTCTCACGGCGGCTTGGCCTCTCCTCTAAAAAAAAACAGTCACTAAGCAGGCTATGCTGTTCTGTGGCGGAAGAGAGTGAAACGCAAGCGCCCGAACGCTAGGCGAGTTTCAGCCTGCCCCAGCGGGCGGAAAATTGATCTCTATTTTATTAGTTTCAGTCGGCCCAGGCCTCGTGTCTCGTTTTTCAAAATCAAAACTTATAATTTTGACCGAGGCCTATAGTTACATTTCATAAAATAGAATGTCCAACTTAAAATCCTCACTAAATTCAAGAATTGCCTTACGAAAAAGGGCTTACGCTCCCGAGAACGTGTTTTGCATTTTTTTAAAAAATTGGTTATGCCCAATTTTTTTTGGCACAACCACCTGATTCACGTGTTTTGGAGTCAGGTATACGTAGGTTTGTCAACTTCTCCGTGGTCTTTAAGAAAAGCTGTCACACGATTTCAGTAAAAGCTGGACAACGTGTTGCGATCTTCCGCTAGTCACTCTTATTTTAACTTGGACCAAGTTGAAATAATCACTGTCGCACTGGTGCGTCAACACATAGGTTCCTTTGGAGTGTCGTGGTGCTTGGTCAATGGTGATACTCATCACACGTTCTTATATTCAGCAAAGCATAAGGACACGAGCAAGCAATCAAGAAAAAGTTTTCCATCAGTATATTAAATTTTGCACTCGAACGATGTTTAACAGCACCAAATTTGAGAAGAGCTAAGCTTTAAGTTTAAGTCGCGTGGTCGGTTGTTAGCGGTTTGCCAATCGTACATTCTTTACTTTGAGAGTTAAGGCGACGTTGAAATATGAGAATGTTTGTTTAACCACCCGCTGGGCGCGCTGACCGATACAGCTTGCATGCTCAAAATGGAGCTGCTGCCCGCCTGCAGCGTTACAGTAATCGTCGCGAACGCAACATTGTTCCAACTAAGTTGCATCTGAAAATCACTTCAATGTACTAGACCAGTTTAACGCTGCGAAACATCCATGGCAGCAGCGAATGAGTTGAGCGAGTTGCAGCGCCAAATCATAGCTGCGCTCTTGGATAGTGGTGTATCGAGAGAGGCACTGATTCGCGCCGTGAACACGGTTTACTCGCAGAAACTGAAGGCAGTGAATGTTGAATGCGACGAAACAAAAGAAACAGATGATCCGGAACACAAGACAATTCGACTGAACAATGAGGAGACTCCAAGCAAAGAAGTTTGTGAAGTCACCAGTCCTTCGGCAGATTCGGATCATGATCTGTCACAGTCGATTCCAAGCCGGGGAACAAATCGGAGGCTGCAAGGAGAACCCGTTGTCGAACAAATGCTTAGGTAAGCTGGTATATTGCTGTGCCATGCACAATTGGAGGAGTTGCTATTATTTTGATCCTAAACAATAGGACCGTGTGATTATCACTACCGGCATTGTTTAAAAATGCAATTTTGATTTATACTGGAGTACACCTCGGTCTTTTCGAGTCAACAATAGTCGCGTCAAACGCAGTCTTCGTTGTAAAGTTTCGCTCGCTGATTACCACAGACGCCAGTTTCAAATCACTGTGTTGCCAATCTCGTGTTACGAAGCATGGGCCGATATTTTAGAGTCCATTTGCCGCTGATTTGCATTTAAAAATTGGTTTAGTTCTTTTTAATGGACCGGAATAGCGCATACCGTAGGGTTTGCGTTGGTTGCCAACACGGAGCCACAAACCAACTTGTAAGTTTCCAACGCACAACACCTTAATCGAACAAAGTGCGAAAGATGATATAGAAATTTGCTCTCTCTGAAGAAGGTCGCAGGCCGGTTTGTAAGATGTTATCCCAACTGTAACACCGCTGTTATGAAACTTCGCGGAAGCGTTTTGCATTATTTATGAAATGTAGCCACAGACTGAATATAAAATCCTCTATGTTAATCATTGGTGATGTGGGTGGATAATCAAAAGAACGACCACCATTAAATATTAACTCTCTTAACGAAAGCATGCAGTCGTTTTTAACAATCCGAGGTCTGGATATAAAAAAAAACCGCAACAGCTGTAGATGATATAACAAATTGAAACAAAAAGGAGTATGAGGTTTATGTTTTTAGTTAACGTACTGTAATTTAACTTCTGCTTTTGAAGAATCTTTGCGGCTTCAAATATGGCGTTCAAATCATAATCAAGTGTACACATAACAGAAGTACGTGTTTGCTGGAAAAGACGTTTTGAGACCGTATCGGGAACTTTAGTTGTGGAGTTTGCTCCGCAGTCTTGGTTACCCTGTAAAAGTTTGACCCAGCACTGATTGGCGAGAAGTTAAACTACAGACGGGATGGAGATAAATGCGAGAGGACGTGAATTCCTCTGTTGTTTCCCGTAATTTGAAGCCCTGTGCGTTTCATTTGCATATTTAGCGAAGTGTGATTGTACCAGTCGCTTCTTTCTTTGAACATTTCACTTTTTCGTTGTTTTTTTATCGGACAAAACAGTCTAAGACATTGTTTTTGAAAATGGGTGTAGTTCAATTTTTCTCAGCATTTGCATCTCAACTAAATTGAGACACGCGTGTAATTGAGCCTAAAGTTTCTATTTGTGGTCGGTCTACAGCCAAATATAAACTAATTTACCCACCAATTATTTATCCATAAACATAAAATATTGTGAAGAGTAATATTTGAAGGAAATTTAAGATAGTTCGGGATAAGTCAAGTGTTTCTACATGCATGGTGTGATTACAAAGTAAGTGAAATATTCTAAATTTCATCCTATATTAAGCTTGTTAGAAAACTATCAACTTCATCAGGAAGGGTCCCAGTCCGATTCTCTAAGTACTTAGCTTCGAGGTCTCACAAAGAATTGACTGTGGAGACATTAGTAATCTTGGTACTCAAATCCAGTCAGTTTATCAAAATTAAAATTCTCCTTAAATAACACACACAAAATAGGATATTTGGTAATGAGAAAATGGGAAGTAATCAAATGTAGCAAACTGCTGATATTGGAAAGCAAAATTCTCATTAACTGATTACAAAAAGTGTGGTTTATAACAACAAAAATTGTGGCTTCTAGTTGGAAGAACTATACATAACCCAAACCAAAAGCAAATAGCCCAAAAGAGGTTAGCCTTGTGCCACTGACACTTGACAAATTGGTTAAGACCATAAAGCTGCTTAATATTACTGTATGCACCCCTTGCATAAAAGGGGGGCTTTTTGGTTGTAGCCATTTTTTGGAGCAGTTTTACAGTTTTTGCACAAAGAGCCTGCATTTTTTTCGGTTTAGTTGTCCTTTTTCATTTGCGGTTTCACACTTTCTGTTTTTGGCAAAAATACTATCAGTATTTCAGATTTAAAACTGGGATGCTCGAATTTTTCAAGCTTGAAGTTTTCATACATTTTTTTTTGGATTTGATCAAAATTGATTTCAGTTTTTGGTAAATTAGGGTAATTTTGTGGTTTTTAATGTGCCCAATGCCCCTCTAAAATAGATTATTCAGTTCAGTTTAGTTTATTTGTTTTACCACATTTTACAAATTTACAAGTGTAACTTTAAAAAATTTTAAGATATCAATTATAATGTGGCAAGGAAGCCCAAAAGAAACCAATACAGCTTATAAAGTTTGGGCTTCCTTGTGATGATTACAATAGTCTAAGAACAATAATGACAGTGCGGTGGCATAGTGTAAGTAATAATAAAGACCATAAATGACAGTGCATGGTATGGTGGCATAGTGCACAAAACAACAAAGATAACGATAAAAAAGATAAATATACTCCTTAATTCGAACAATAAATCAAATTTATAAGCCACACAAACAGCAGTGCTTGTTGCTCTTTTAAAAAAGAAATTACTCATTGTTCTTTGGGTAGGATGGATCCATGGGCTGCAGCAAAAGTACTCAAACTGTACATGCAGCAACATAACATTCCCCAGAGAGAGGTGGTAGAAATGACAGGGCTCAACCAGTCACATTTGTCCCAGCATTTGAACAAGGGAACTCCCATGAAGAGTAACAAAAGAGCCATCCTGTACAGCTGGTTTGAAAAGAAGCAGAAAGAGATGATGGAGCGTAAGTGAAGCTGCTTTACAATGTACTGTTACTGTTGCTTTTTTCCTTGTTTTCTAAATTTTTTTGGCATTTCGGTTTGCTTATAAAGGTGGCCACACAATAAATGCCTAATTTTCTAGCAGTCCCTAGCTAGCAGTAAACAGATTTCTAAAAAAAAATTATTTAATATAGGGGGTGTGTTACTTTTGTAACAACTCTTCCGGAGCATTTTTGTCCAAACTTTGAATTTTTTTTGCCTTTTTCATGTTTATACAGGTTTTTATTAATAAAGTGCAATTATAAATAATTATTTGTATTCTTTGGTCACACTTTTATCCAGGATTGGTCAAAGTGATGATTTAGGAACTATAAAATTTTAATAAATCAAAGATTGTATCTTAGGGTGTAATTTTAAGGTATTGTAATCATCTTGAACAAAGTAACTTTATAACAAATTAATTACCCTCTTTGGCCACTTTCTACTAACCAAACCACCCCTTCCCTCCCTATGGTACCACCATACTGCCAAAGGGGACACTTTTAAATGTCTGGTTATTTTTAGCCAGTTCTTTAGATGGCTTTTATCTATTTTAATTTAGTTTGAGTAAAAATCAGACTAAGAGTGCTGTTGGCATTTGTTTTCCCCTTTAACAATCAATGTTCAATCAATTACATTTGCAATTAAGTGGTTTCATTACTCAAATGTGAAACTATTTATCCTGCAGTGAAAAAGAAGAGATCCATTCAGGGTAAGAACCAATCTGCCTTCTCTATGGTGGAATCCCCTACTCCCTCTGTGGTGGAGCTTCCCTTTAGTCTCCCCCCTGCCTTCCCCTCTACCTACTCCATAGTAGGAAACCCTTTCCCCTTTTAGGCCTTGCTATAAAGAGGGCCTCCCACAGGATATTACATTTTGTAACCTTTGAGTTGTTCTGTACTAGAATACAACAGCCCAGATGGAAAGAGATCTGCGCCAGATGATGAAGGTGGACCCCGAAAGTTAAGAAGAAACCGCTTCAAATGGGGCCCAGCATCCACTGGCATCTTGTATCAGTCATATGAGCAGCAGCGAAATCCAAGCAAGGAAGAAAGGTGTCTTCTTTAAAGTTATACTTTGTTTAGCATTAAAGGGAAGTCTTGGCTTCAATCTCTTTAAGCTGCCAATGCAGCCAAGGACACAGTTAATTTTCCCACTGAAAATGATGTTGGCAGGCAATATATTTCTAATTTATTAATATATATTTTTCTGATTATCTGATTTTAATTGCTATTCCAACTCATTCCAAGTCGTCAAACTCAAGTTAACATCTGAAAACTTGTTACTTAGATGTGTGTTACATTATGTTTGACTACGTAGTAGAAGCTTTTTAAGACCCCAAACAAATAGATAATAACAACAATAAACATTTCACAAACAACTTAGTAGTGCTCAGAAAAAGTGTTAATAATAATTTGTATATAAAATTACTTCATTTTTGCAGTTAATGAAAACACATACAATTAGAAATAGCATAGGCTAGTTGTGCTAAATGCCTGGGCTACACTGTCAGCATAAGTTGCCACTGATCCAATCAGTTGTGTCAGTATTTTCAAGGACAGATACAAATTCAGATAGTTGTTAGCAGTTCATTCACTGCATTGTATGTAAATCTGGTACCATAACCACCTGTTTAGCGTTCTGCCTGCTAGCCTCATTGGTGGTTAAGGTTTTTATTAATTAGTAATTTTCACTTAAAGTAGGGCATTATTTAACCCTTTGGTGACAGCCTCTATAAGTTACGTGGAACGATGACATATCTGGTTGCCATGACAATAGACTTTAACGCTGCACACTACACAAAAGCATTTTCTTGGCTGTCTATGTATTATTCAATCAAAATCCATGTTTTTGTTCTAACTGAACAATGATTGGCTCATTTTTTTGGTTTTAGTTTGTGAAAAGCTGCCGTCACGCCATATTCGAAATGGCGTCATGTAATTAGAGAGCTTGTGTTCAGTTTACTGCTGAAGAAGTGGCTGAAATTGTTATAAATTGTGAAAGTGATCAGGAGTGTAATGTTGATAGTGACACTGGAAGTATTTCTAGTGGAGAAGAGCTCGAGTTGGACGAAGAATTGCTTGGAACAGACGACGAAAAGTCAGATGAAGGGTGAGCGCTGAGCGATAAACAAACTCACGCTGAACATAACGCAAGCTTACTGTATATCGAGATCAAAATGTCCATTTTATCCACAAAGATAGGAAATGACCTCCCAAGTACATAGACACCATATAAAGATACTCTTTACAGCGCAATGTATTGCTAAATACGCCATTTTTTCATGTTTGGGTCCACGTGTTTTCATAGATCTATTTCGTGGCAATGCAAAAGTTTGCATTTCAATGTAAACATGACGCGACTCAAATAACATTTCAATTTCGCTTGAATGTTGTGATCGAATATTTGTTTTATTCATATTTGAAAATGTGTTTTCTATCCTCAAATAATACATTTGAGTTCTTGGCTCTTTGAAGGAAAATAAAAACTCGAGAAAGCTCTCATATAAATAACTACAGCTTACAAGCTTATAAAATGTCAGATTTATCCACTAATTACCCACAAAGAAGGGAAATGACCTCCCAAGTACATACACACAATACAGAAACATCTCTACAGCGGAATCTATTACTAATACTGTGGACTATAGTGAAGCATAATTCTCACTTTGATATACCTATTTTATAGCCACTTAGGAATTAGCCCATAACTTTTTGAACATTTGGCGTTTTTACTTCATACTTTCATTATGTAAAGTACATGTAATGGCCTAAAATTGTTCTTTCGGAAGTTCTTTGTAAATTGATCAGAAGTATTCAAAAAAGCCTGTTGTAGTTAGAATTTGGCTGTTGTGTGGCAAATTAATTTTGCATTTTTTCAATTATCAATAACTTATTATTAATATTATACAACAATAAATGTTATATTATTATTGCCCATTAACTCGTGTTCAATTTCCTATATTGTTATCAGAAATTGATCAAATACTAGTCAAGTTATAAATATCAATTTTTGTCAACCTACTGGAAAAGTGCCATTTTTTTGCCAGTCACCAAAGGGTTAAGGCATTGACATAAGAAAATATACCTTTTAGTACTTCAAGTCAGTGCACTCAATTCCTAATTAACTTACTAAATTTTGATAGTTCAAAAAATTCTGAAGAACAAAACCCAAAAAATTAATGTTTTTATTTACTGTGCTATAAATTTAGCTAGAACAGCATTTTTGTCTTGTTATCAGAGAAGCACTGGTAGTGGCCTGCAATCGAGCAGAGTGCGAACAGAGGGGTGTGGCTTACAGTAATGTGAGTGGTCTGGGACCCAATCTTGTGACAGAAAGTCGTGTGTACAACTGGTTCGCCAACAGAAGGAAGGAAGAAACCTTCAGAATGAAAATGGCTATAGAAGCTGCTAGCTGTTCCACTGAGAGTTCAAGTAAGTCACCTAAGAAAGATATTTAACAAGCCTTTATTGTGTCATAATTATTGCTAGAGTTGCAGAGTTTTTCTACCAAGGGAACTCTTCATTTCTCACCCAGCAGGAATGTTAAAGGGAAAAAAATTGGGAACATGGGGGGTTAGGGGATTAGGTCTATGACAAGTTTTTTTAATGTTGAGCAACACAAGACTGCTTATGATTTATATCTTTAGAAATATGTACAAAAAAGAAAACAGTTCAACATTGTATATCAATGTCACAGAACCGAACATTACTGTGAATTCTAGCCTGGAAATCAGTCATAACTTAAAATGGTGCTCCACAACAAACATGTGTGAGGTTTTTTTTCCAGTGACATCACAAGGAGCATTAACTGTACTGCTTTTGATTGGTTAGCAGCATACATTATGACAGAAACAACCAATCAATGTACTGTATACAGAGCATATATTATGACACAGACAATGAACAACCAATCGAATGCCATACAGAGAGCATACATTATAACAGAAGTAACCAATCAAATACACTATACACTACAGGTAGTATACATTGTGACAGAAAACAACCAATCAAATGTACTACAGATGGCATACATCATGACAGAGAACAACCAGTCAAATGCACTATAGACAGTGTACTCGTCAATATTACATTAACAGAAGTATTCATTCAAATGCACTATAGACAGCATTTATTATGACAGAAAATGAATAACAAATGCCCTGCAGACAGCATACATTATGACAGAGAACAACCAATCAAATACTCTACCGACAGCATACAATTATTAATTTAACAGAAGCAACCAATTAAATGCACTACAGACAGCTTATTATGACAAAAAACAAATAATCAGGTGCCCTACAGACAGCATACGTTATAACAGAAACAATATCAAGTGCACTCTAAAGATAATTTTGTAGTTAACTGGGCATGCAAAAAACATCCGGTTTCTTCAAATCCTTTTGCCTTTGTATAAACAAACAGGACTCAGACTTTTCATGTGACAGTTAATTAAGATAAAGCTCCTCTCATCTTGACTGGTTTGCTTTGTTTTTTAAAATCAACTCCCATTTTTGAATTTGGAATGCGAAGCATTTTGAATTTATTGTGATGGGTGAGAAAAAGTCATCGTAAACTTTTGAAGGTGCTTAGAACGTGATTGAGACATGTTCGAGATTGATGCATGGTGCATGCTGGGAACGAACGGACAGTAGTTAATTACATGAGCAACAATGAGTTTAGTTTTTGAGAAAAACCGAGAAGTACAATTTTATTTGCTGTTTGCGGTTCAAACATCTTCAAGTTTCATCTTTCGTTGCATAAACTTTGCCCTCATTTGCTAGCTGACATCACTATCATTACACACACACATCAACAAGCAAAGTTGGACAATCAAGTTTGTGACTTTGAGGGCAGATTTTTGGACTGGAAGTTTGCTTGAGTTGCTATGTTGTCATTGCAAATTGTCATATTAGAGAAAAAAAAAATTGAAACTGTACTGGCGAACACTTTAAAGTGCCCATAAGCTTTCGTTTTCTGTTTTCTTATCTGGAAGTATGTGTCTTAAAAAGAGCATTTGCAAAAAAAATAAAATTTGATTTGAGCAAATCACTGACATTTTGGCACACCAAAGGCCAAGTCAAGGTGATGTAGATTAAGGACATGACATCAGTATGACGAAGATTAAGGAACACTGCTCCTTGTACAGCAACAACATTGGGGTGTAAAAGTGCAAGAAAGATGAAATACAGCTTGATTATCGCTGTTTCTTTACAACTTTCCTCTCTAACAGAATTTGTTTTATTTTGATGCAACAGTGATGCAACTTCCTTAATCAATGTCACAGTGAGCCTGTCATCCTTATGATCAGTGACAAGGGTTGATCAAAGAAATGTAGAGTTAAAAGTTTTGTAAAAAATTTGCATTTTTTTTTTCAAATCAAATTTTTTTTCCGGAAATGTTCGTTTTAAGAAAAGTACTTTTAGATAAAAAAAAAAATAAAACAATAACTCCTTATAATGGTCAGTAGCCAATTCGCTTATCTATATTAGCTACAATTAAATTTTAAAAAAAAATTTAATGCCAAAAAAAGGAACTATTGCCTCATAATCTAGATTTCTTTCTGTCGTTTCGTCATATTGGACTACTACAGTACTTGTCCAATCTATTCGCCTTCTGGCTGTTCCGGCCCACATGAAGTTTCAAAACAAACTATTAAAATGCAGCTTTCAAAGTTTTTGTTCTTTTCTGACTCACTGAACAGATTTGTTCAATTCACAGCATAAAATTAGAGGTTTATTTTGTCTTGAAATTCACAAAGGTTGATAATTCATGCCAAAATAATATTGTCTGCTCTACTGTAATTTTTACAAAACTGATCCGTTTCTCAAATTGTGCAATTATGTGATTTTTTTGCTGATTATGCAATGAATGCGGCAAGAAGTCAATTGTGCAAAATTATTTTGACAAAAATCTATTCAATGGCAATGTAAAAAAGTCTTGCCTAAATTGTTGCTACAAAGATCTTCAGGATTTTGGCTGACCCTGTGGCTACTGGTAATAATTCTAATATATTTGCTTACATTTTGGACAAATCCATTGCATTTTGAATTGAGCGAAGGGGTCCTTTGATTATGATTGTTATGTGAGTTGTAAGAGGAGAGGGTAGTGAGCTAGGTCTTGATGAACTTAATGGCAGTTGAAAGACAATTCACTGATTTTGTGTTCCTATAAATTGCTTCTAGATCCCCCCATGGACAGTTCATCAATAACAACACCTGCATCTCTTACACAAGTGCCAAATAAGACAGTGCAAGCTCTACCTCATGTGCCCTTGGTGTCGACACCATCATCCACTGAGAACATACCTTTACCTTCACCAACCAACCAGATGATTTTACAATCACCAACAACCCTGGCTGGGACTCCTGCTCAAGTACAACTGCTACACCCACCCAACTTTCCAGCCATGGCAACCCTAATTCATTTTGCTGGGGATGGTATGACACAAGGCCAGTTAATGCCAGGAAACAAAGTGCAGGTGCCAGGGCCAAACCAGATGGTTCCCATGACAACAAATTCTTCCCAACAGCAGCTCATCCAAGCTGCTGCTTCACAGCTTCAGTCGACTTATCCTGGTATGTCCGTCCCAATCCCAGCAATGTCATTTTCAATGTCAATGCCAGCAGGAGTTTCTGATGCCCCTCAGCACATGAATTCCACAGGTGTGCCACATATTGCTATGACAACGGTACCAATCTCAGCATACAGTTTGCCTACACCGCTACAATCCCTTACAACTGCTGCTTCAACAATGCCTGCAGTAGTTAACAATGCTACCCCACCCCTGCCTTTGGTTAATATAAATGGAGGCATCACAATGCCACAAATAACAGTTCCTAAAAGTGTGCTGACACAAAATGGGACTAATGAAGAAAGTGATGAAGATGATGATGATGAGGAAGATGACGAATTAGAGGAAGTGGAAGATGAAGAAATGGAAGTTGATGAAGAAGACATAGATGACACAGATATAAAGGAGAAGGCAACATTGGAAAAAACGTCTTTGGTAAAATCCCCATCAAAAGGAGAGGTGAAAATCGAAAAAGTTTCAAACCAGGCAGCATCTTGCTGTGTGCAGCCAGCAGCTTGTGAAGTTACAGTCGAGTCCATCACTAGCCATTCCCCTTCAGTATCACCCTCAAAAGTCGATGTGCAAGTGGAAGTTGAAGTGACTGCGAGTGAATGCTTGAACCCTGGCAAGATAAAAACCTTAGCAAATGGGAATGTAGGTTTCAAAAGAGACTTGATGACAAAGCATGAGAAAGATTTATCAAATACTGCTCCAAGTAATGGCATAACAGAAAAGTAGAACTTCCAAGTAAATTGTCAGTACTGTAGTAATTTCTTATTTCTTTTTTGTTTGTTTCATAGTATACATGATTCACAATCACAATCACCCATTATAAATATGACATCACTTTGAGTTAATTGATTAACTATTGACACTGATATACTGTAATAGGAGTGTTTAATGTTGCTACAAAACTTATTCAAAACTTTAGTGTATGTGATACTAGAGAAACTTTGCAAAACATATCTGGTAATAACAAAGTATGATGGAACAAGTGTACAGTGGAACCTCCATGTGACAAACCTAACTTTTATAACAAATACCTCTGTTTGACGAATTATATTTTGTACCATTGAGTTGCAAGAAAATGCATGGAGATATAATCCTTGATATAAGGAATGTCAATGTATTGAACAAAATTATTTTTTCCAGTATCCCGGAACTCTTTTATACCTTTATACCGAGGTTCCATAATGTATTAACTTTAGAGTTGATACCTTAGAGTGGCCTTGATTGTCTCTAGAGGTGTAAGGATAGAGGGCTCTAGGTTATTGGTATCATGGGCAGAACAGGCTCTTGGTAGTACATGCATCAAAAATCAGATACTTTTCTCAGTACCTGCAAAGTAATATAGTAAACCCAAACTAACAGAGTTTCCATATTTGTGGTATTTATGATTGCTTCACGTTTACAAAGAGGGATATGAGAATGAATTTATAAGAATTTTATCAAATCTATTTTTGAATTTTTTGTGTGATCGAAAAAATATAACTTATTGTACAAATATGTGAAAAACACCAATCAATGTTTATTAATTTGATAAAATATAACAAAACCTAGATTAATAATAGATAAAATTATATTTTATAAAAAAGTGTTGCTTTGTCAATTATTGTAATCAACTGTCCACACTTTAATTGCCCTGGGCCTAGAGTTCTCTCTCTCTCTCACTCTCTTTCTCCAAACACGCAAACGTTTGCGTGTTTGGAGCAAGAGAGTGAAAGAGAGAAAGAGAAACTCTGGTCCCAGGGTACACTTTAATCTTCTTAGAAAAACATTTTCTTCTTTCTTTTTTCTCATCACGGTATTCAGTCAGCAACTTCTATAATAAAGGTGTATCGCAAATCGCATTCTAGAATCGAATATGTAGGAAATATTTTGTATATTCATAATTGCATGGTTGAGTGACAGCAGAAATGAGTTAGAATAAAGAAAAGTAAAACTGAATGCTTTAAGATGCGTTCCATCGTTTACTTGTGTGCACTTCTCGCCCGTGTTGTAAAATCGGCTCATGGCTTTAAAACTAATTATCCGTCGTGTTCTGAGAAAGTGGAATTCTAGTATCTATCCAATCGTGTGTTTACTTATAGGATTACATGACACTTTTGATCGATAGCGAGGCCCTAACAGGTACAAAACCTCGGACTGAGGGCATGACGTACGGACCAGCTTGGCCAGTTCAAACTTGCCAGCTATAGGTGGCCCACTCCCGGGGGGGGGGGGGGAGGGGTACTTCGGGGTTGAAAGGGACCGTCGAAAAGTCCTCCAAATAGTCTAAAAAATACTAAGGTGTTAAAATTTTCCGCTGTAAAAAATACCTCCCAGTTTAAAAATTATCCTAAAAATACCAATTGAAAATTGACATTTTCCCCAGGATAGCTAGCGGGTCGGTCGGTGCCGAACGTGATATGCAGTAAGTTAAGATGCATGCGTAATAGGACGTTCGCCAAAATATTTTTGTCTTAACTTCTTGTTCAGTACGCACGTTTGCTAAACACGGGACTGCAAGCAGTCGAATAGCTTCGCGTTTTCCAACCCTAAAAGTTCCAACACAGGATTTCCTTTGACTTTTGATATCACATTTAAAAGAAAGACTAACGCGGTTAGCTCGATGTTTCTTCGGCATTCTGCATCATCTTCAAGAGGTTTGTTCAAAGAATATAAAATAGTTGACTGTCTATTGATTAAAGGAATTCAAGTGAATATAAACAAAGAAAATGGAATGTCTATTGTTCAGAAGAATTCAGTTGAAAACCTTAACCTTAATTGAGTCTGACTGCACATTGAGACAAGGATTGTATTTCTTAATAATGACCATTTCGTAAATCAGACAGTCCATTTTCCCATGCATGACATTTTTTCACCACTCTGAAGTTCCCTGCTTGAATGATCGATGTTGGGTTTGCGTCATGAATTGTTTGGATGTGTCTACAAATTGATGATGATTTGCGGCGGTGTTCTTCTATCCTCTGGAACAGGTGCCTGATGGTGACGCCTATGTATTCTGAATCACACAGAAGACATTTAAATCGATAGACAACACCCTGTTGGTTTACCAAAGATGGTTTTGGCTCTTTCACACTGAGAACATCCCGTAATTTACGGCTTGTGCAGACGGGCTGAAGAGATATTCCTATTTTGTTGCCAAGGTTGTCAGGCTGTTTTCGTAGCACGTCTGCTGACTTTTTTTCCTTTAAAAACCCCCCAAAAATTACCGGACTGAAGATTCGAACCCCTGAAAGATACGACGGTTATACCTACCACCTCAATAGAGGGAGTACCCCCACCCCTCCCCCCTCCCCCCACCCTTCCCCAAGAAGGAGGTGGCCAATGCTACCAAAAAAATGAACGCTGGCTACTAGATTTT
>JAOBRD020313234.1:0-21726 GCA_027575215.2 Hydrozoanthus sils | reverse complement strand
TTGGATTGACTTTTTGAAACATTCGATTTCTATTTAAGTTCCACGAGACCCCTTTTCTGTTATTTGTCTACATATAGAAACGCCTCTGGACAGTAGCTTAATGAATATCTACCTCGCGGCCTTCTGCGCTCAGTAGATATTCTGCCACTATCCACCTCAATTGAAATAGAATAAATGTTAATTAAACGATAATGAAAATGATAGGTACAGTCTGATAAAGATGATTGTTGTATGACGTGAATTGTTCAATTGTTAATAGATAAGAATAAATTTTGTATCACCAGAAGCGCAGAAGGACACCCATGAACTTGAAGAAATCTTAGCTCAATAAGGAGGAACTCACAAATGGAAAGATAACAAAACAACAATTATTTCTTAAATTACAAGACCAATAACCCTGAAACTTTGCAAAGCTGTTTAACTAGGGACTATTACACAAACACGAACACATGTAGAAAGATAATTGTTGTTTTGTTAACTTTCCACTTGTGAGTTCCTCGTATTGTCACAACTTAAATTGCATATTTGAAACCCCTAATATTTCAGGAACCAAAATAATTATTTTAATTTAAAAAAACTTATTTTTCTTCTTTTTCAAGAACCTTTCTATAAAACCAAGTTAACCAAAATCTGCACTCAGTTACGAATAACCTCCCTGCTAATGGACTATGAAACGAACTGTATTATGATTGTTGCAAGTCCATCAATGTATTAATGTTAGGTGTTACGTGAATGATACTGAATTTGTTTTACAAGAATGTTATGTTTTTGTTATCTCCAACGCTCTAGACAAATGAATGAATTGAAGAAAGACCAAGACAAACTGAACAGAGAAGAGGTTAAGTTATTGTCAAGATTTGCCAAGAACAAAGATGAGCTACAGAGGTATTCAGATCTTGTATTCTGTGAAATGCAGTTCCTTTTAGGGTTGTGGCTACAGAAGTACTGATAAGACTAGCGATATCAGTGTAGTATAATAAAGCCATTGTTCGGCTGTTGTTCTCACCTGTGAAATCTTTCCATCCAACCCATTGTAAACAACTTAAAATCGATAACCAAATGACTATGCTATAACGCAGCATAGAATTAAATCAACAATCTTATAATTGCTTGTTTTTTTTAGGAGAAAAAGAGAACAAAACAAGAAACACATTGAACAAGCAGTGAAGGAAAGGCAAAAGGTAAAAATTCTGTTTTTAAGAGATCGAGAAGCAAGACTTCTACTTAATGTTTGTTTTCCTTCGCGTCAGAAATAGTGTGTGTGTGTTTCTGAGAAACTTTTAAGTTTCCCCTTTAGAACACCCTTACGTTCATCTATCTTAAAACCTTAGATTCCTGCATTCCTTTTGAGTTGCAGAGTTTTCCTTCAAGGTTGCGGTGACTCCGGACATTTTTTCCTTTAAAACAGCCATAGTTTGCAGCAGAATACAAAGAGGTTGTGACGTGGTGCTTAGAATGTCGTACCCGCTTTCATAAAGGAAAATGAAGTGAATATTACCTTGAAACGTTTCTGGTAAAAAGAGCTTCATTTCCATTGAAAAAGCGAACTGAACCGATCCTTTTACTATATCTCGTTCAATACATGCTTCTCCCTTGTATTTTGCAGATGTCAGAATTCCAGAACAAGGAGAAAGAAGAGCTTCAGGAGCAACATCAGAAGATTCTAGACCAGCTAGAAACGGATAAAGAGACAGTAAGTGTTTTACTAGTCAGCGGTTCTCCCAGTTGGCGAAGTGTGATTTCTTTTCGACAATACCTTGCTGTGAAATTGTCGAATTCATGTTCCATTTTCTCTCTAGTGGTATACATTCTTCCTTGTTGTTTATACTTTCCAAACATTTAAAAGAAATAGAAGACCATGCCTTTACACCAACTAACGAAAAACTTTGTTATTTTAGACCGTTCGCCATCTTCAAAGTTTGTATCAAGCAAAAGTACGAAATGTTCCTATTTGTGACCTAGAGAAAACGTACGCCAATCTCCATGGTGACAAGACAACCAAGCTTTGATTCATTAATCAAGCAACACAGGTTGTTATGTTACTTGATTGACAGGGTTTGGTAGTAGCAGCTGACCATTATTTAAGAATTTGTTTTAGTTCCATATTAGATTCCTGGTCATTTTGCGAGTTTGAAATTTACTCTTTTGGCTTTTGCCAATGCTTGTGGGATTGTTTTGTTTTTGCTTGGGAGTTCTTCGTGCGTGAAGCAGGCTCCTTTGTTGTGGCTCATTTTATAAATTTGGTAGAAACATTTTCCTGAAACATGGGATATATTCGTATCTTGAAAACAGTATTAAGCCGAACAAAGATTCGGCTTGAAGTTCTTATTTCCGAGCGAATAGGTGTTTAAAGTTAATGGGAACTTGTTCCTAGATCATTAGAATTAAAATACAATTATACTGTAGGTGTAATGCAATTTTACTTAAGAGGTGCGATTTTAACTGGTATTGTGCCATCGTAGATGTAATAGAGATGTTAAAAATCTGAGGATGAGATCCACGTGTTACTGGTGCGCATGCGTACGTGTCGTAAGTGAAACTACTTTTGTAAGCTACTGCAAATGTGTGCATGCGTGAAACCGACCCGGAGCTCGTCCTTTTATGCTAGACTCAATGAGAAGTTCGTACGTGGCGGTGGCTCTAATTCGCCATTTGAACGTATGCATAGTAATTCAAGGTTGCAAATACTGCAACAGCAAGTAGTTAAAATACGATACGCGGTATCGTTCTCAATGCTTGGCTGAGAGGTTTTAATCAGTTTATTATTTAGTACTGCAGTGTTAATGAGAAGCTGTACATAGTTAAAACAATCATAGGTACCTCCAACAAAGAACTCTATTTATTCTTATTTATTGATAATAGTGATAGAGTTTTGAGGGAAATAAGTTAGAATAGGATTGGTCGTAGTATGTAAATTATGAAAAATACTTTAAAGCTTGGTGCTGATTGTTTTGTATGTTGCATGTTTTGAGATTGTTGATTTACTAGGAAATGGGTCCAAAAGGCTTTTTGATAATACTTTCGTCACAATTGGAGTATTACGAAGAAGACATCGGAGACCGCTTTCCAGCTCCAGTGAATTGAATGCTCTTTTAAAGTGCATTTGACATGAAATATTTTGTTATGTTAGTGGATAGACCTTGCTAAATGAGGAAAAGCGGAGAAAATTTTTTCTCAAAATCTTTTATGTTTCTCGAGGTATTGACATTTAAAATTTTCAACTGATGACGTCAGTTACTGGACGGGCAAATGTTCAATTTTTTGAAATGTGCTGCTGATCTATAACCTTGGATAAATTTAAGCCAAACTTGGGCAGATAATGTACCTCGAGGTATTTTTCAGAATAGTAAATAATTTTCGTCCAAAGGTTAAGGATTGGCTGCAGATTTAAGATTTGCCTATCCACCAAATGTCGCATCAGTTGAAAACAATGTTAATACATCGAGAATCATATCAGATTTCGACAAAATTGTTTCCACCGCTACTCTTCATTTAGCAAGGTCTGTCCACTGACTTCACAAAACATTTCATGTCGTAGGTACTTTAAGTGTGCTTGTACTCAAAAGTGAAACAATATTGAGTCATTTTAGCTAAATGGTGATGTTCCATTGGACCCATTTGAGAAATCAAATTTCACGTTTGCAAAATATAAAGAGTTTTCAACGCGATAGGTTTTGCTCTTTGACAGAAATTTTGACGTATATAAAACAGGCCATAGGCTACTTTGATTGGTAAAACTACTTGTTCTAAGTCTATCTGCAGATGGTTAGGACTGACATACAGTTAAGAGAACACAGTGATAGTAGAATATAGAAAATGAGCTAAATTTACTGAAAGTATCCAATATGAAGTCCATACACAGATTTATCTCAATTATTTGTTTCAAATCAACAAAATACTTTCTTAAATGGCTTAACTTTGTAGTTGTAGATCACGAAACTTTGGTGTTGTGCATAATCTAGGACGGGAAATCAAATCTCCAGTCTAAAAACAATTAACTCATTGATGACGTCATCTTTTGGTGGAATAATATCAGCCAATTGTGGCTAATCTATACATATATTTATAATTATATTTACCTAGCCGCATCCAAGGATGTGTAGGTGCATTGATGTAAGAATTATTTAAGCAATAACAAGATTATGTACAGATCACCAGAATTTCAGATGTATGTGCACGATGTACAATTATTATGCCGTCGCGTCGGCTCTATTTATCGGAAACTCTAGAAAGCATAAAAGATTAGAAAATTATCGGAAACTCTGTCAAAGTGGGTTTAGTAACAAATATGAAGGGAAACAGCGTTGTGTTGCCTTTGTTAACCCTTTCAGTCCCGGACCGTCATCAACAGCTAACTTCTCCTTACATGGTACATACATAGTAAGGCGTTTGGTACTGAGAAAATGAGAATTGATCAAACAGCAAGATACTGACGATGATAAATAAGTTTTTCTTAAACTTGTTCAATGAAAAGGTTAGGCTCTTATTGGGAGAATTTACCAATACAGTAGGAACTGAAAGGGTTAACTACAATGTTTTAGCGTTAATACAATTATCGACATTAAAGCTAGCCCGCTAATACGGGACTTCAGAAATATATAGCTGTGAAATTAGATTGTGTACCGTTGGGTGGCGTGTGAATGCGTTATTTGTTTGTTCAGAAAGCTTGAATGTGTAGTTTACCGATGGATTGTAATGAGCTCCTACTACAATTTCGTTGGACTAGCAAAGTTTGACATCCACTTACCCAGCTTGTTCAATCACAAAGAAGTGAGGTTGAAGGGTGGGGTAGGTAAGTATTTGTTAGCAGCCGGCACTAATCCTTGGACAACCTCCCGTTCACTACCCCGTGGGGTGCTTGTGTTTCTTGGGGGTCAAAATCGGCGATTTGGTATTATTTTAGGATTTAAAGAGAAAGATCAAGGTTATTTTAGGAATAGCAGTATTTTTAGGGGAGTTGTAAAAACAAAAAGTTCCCTGCATAAAGACAAACAAAGTTTGAGAAAACTTTCTGTTTATCGCTCCCGTAGTCGTAAGAATTCCAAAATAAAGCTTTTCACCTTGTAGTTTTTAAGACTACGGCGTGTAGGTGACCAGCACGGTGCAATCCAACGTGCAGCTATTGTATTCACTACTGCTTTGCCGTCGTCGTCGGCGTTGTCTTCCTCGTTGTTTAAACTCCCTATTTCTAAAATCGATGCTACGAGATTTTTTAGGCTCGAAAATTTTCCCACATTTAGGGTATTTTTTCACATTTCCCCCCGAGCATCCAATTTTTTTTTTTATATTACAAAGTAACCCCGTTCTTCGGTGTAACCATGTGTACCGTATATACATGCATCAGCAACGCTTTTCTGGTATTATCAAAAGGCACCATTCCCAAAAACCCATTCGCGTTTCAAATGACCGGTGTTCTGTGTTTGGATTTGTGTTGCGTATAAACAAACAATTACGTATACTTGAAAAAGACTTATTATTTGTTCCACATGATGTCACTGGAATTGAACTAACCGCATACTACACGTGCAACTACGGAGCCCAGTTAAGGCCACTTATTTATTCTCTTTAACTTCTCTTTCACAACTTCAACCTTTTTTCACGACTTCAACTTTTTTCACGACTTCAACTTTTCTTTACGGCTTCAACTATTTTTCAAGACATCAACTTTTTGACACGACATTTGGTTTTTGGCTCTTTTCAAAATAAATTTCTTAAAATTAATTAGTTTTTCAAGTTAAACAGGTGAGCAGCACAAATGAACAACTAAACTTTCCGCGTCTGATGTAAACGTCCTATATGTTTCGTCTGTTTTAACAGACTTCTTTAAGGAGTTTACAAATGAAGATCTGACAACACTTTATATGGAGTATTTGTGGGAAATTACAGTCGTGTGCGGCGTGTGTGACGGGGCAGGAAAGTAAGGCGAAACCCCAAGTAATTACTTAAAAGAAATAGAGGAATATCCGTTGTTAATATATGATTTGGGGATGCATGGTTAGCGCTAACATAAACGTTAGTTATAGTCAAAAGTTTGTAATTTCTCACAAATACTCTATATAAACTGTTGTCAGATATTCATTTGTAAACTCCCTGAAGAAGAAACGCGTAGGAGAAATAAAATTTTCGTTGTTCATTTGTACTGCTCACCTGTTTTACTTAAAAAATAACTTAAATTTAAAAAAAAATGCCAAAAACTTGCCAAAAAGTTGAAATCGTGAAAAAAGTTGACGTGTTTAAAGTTGAAGTTGTGGAAAAAGCCGTTGAAGTCGTGAAAAAAAAAATTGAAGCCGTGCCAAAAAAATTGAAGTCGTGAAAAAAAAGTTAAATTAAACAGGATAAATAAGTGACACTAACTAGGCTCCGTATGTAACTGATAGGGAACTGATATTGGCAGTAACTTCTTTATAACTTGTGTTTCACACTGGGTCGAAGGAAATGAAAATCAAAAACTGTGTTTTATTCGACTCTAATTGTTAGCAGTTCCAGAGAGCTGTTGACAGTACATTGTGATTTTTCCCTTTAATACGTCAACCAAGGAAATAAACCTGTTTGGTGGTAGAATATTGGCGGAAAACATATTGTTATCGGAAACAAAAGTAATTAAAATTTTGGAGTGACAAAAACGAGCGGCAAGTTTCGTATGTTCTTTGTATTCGTCGGCATCAAAGATTCGGAAATCCCCAGCACTCAATCAGATTAATTTGTGCATCACTCCAGAACTTTCACCGTGCTTAAATTGAATCCAATCAAAATTAGCTCGCGTATATTAAATTCGCGTTAATTAATTTTTTCGTTTCTTCTTGTAGATATAACTTTTGTCTTTTGGAGTTGTTTGCTTGCAAATTGAAATGTTGAACCAATAATTTTGCAAAACCCATTTTGCTGTGCAGTGTTGTTGAAGTTCTTCATATTTCAATTAATGCACTCTTTGTTATTCGGGAAAATTTTTCACAGGCGTCTTTAAGCAGATAAATTCCCCAAATTGAAAATGCTGCGGCTGTTGAGATCTAGAAAACGTACGTTTATCTTGAATATTATGTTTAGTGGAAATAATTTGTTATTTAACTGTAATGTAAGAATGCCAATTTAGTGCATGGAACATCACCCGACTTGAAGAGGCTTCTCCGAATCGAATATATTAGCCATAATTTATCCCAAGGAAATTATTAACCCTTTTATATATTTTCTGAGAAACACAAAACTATACCGTAGTATGAACGTGCTAGGGATGGTGTGCCAAGGTATGTAGAGGGTATTACACGGTTGCGTTAACATATGAAGTTTATCTTCGTGTGAAAATAGGGGAGGGAACGAGTGAAGCCTTTTATCCTCAAGGAGATAAACACAGGCCCGTCGGAACGAAATTGAGGGGCTTCGAGCATAGCATAGAAGCTCCGTCAGTGTTAAATTCAAAATTATTCTAACATAGAATCAGCTCTCAGCTCTCAGCTCTCCCGCTTCCAACGGCCCTGAAACATCATGATTGTGTTCGCGCTAACGTATAATTTTCTTTTTAGAAATGAGCAAAAGACAAAGAAATGACGTCAGCGATATCTTCAAAAGTGAGGATATAGAAAATATGTCACTCGTATCCCGGATGTAGTTTCGTATAAAATCTGCGAGTGGCGCATTTTACAGTAAAACACTCGTATCTATAAAATAAACAAAATTATTAAATTATCGCGTTTCTAGCGTTCTGTTTGGCGTACTCAGTCTCGATTATCAGCTCATATACCGAAGTGACCATGCATATGTTGAAACTGACTGTAATGTTCCAAAGCCGAAATATGGTTTTGAATAGATTTTAGCTGTCATTTTCAAATATAGGTTTGAAAAACACAAGAAATTCAATAAAACAGTTATTTCATTTGCGCTTGTTAGATATGAGATGATTTATAGCCAAAGATTACCACCTCATACTCATTGTGTGCTCTTGGAAGAATTGTTTAAGTGCTACTAGTGCGAAAACCGATATGAATCTTTTTCAACATTTTCTATGCCAATCTACAGATAAGAAGGAGAATTAACACTTCTAGAATAATAAATTGAGTAGGAGCTCTGCGAGTGTCTTTATTTTCCCGATGAACTGAGCGAAAAATCCGTCCGCTATTACACAGGCGCGAGTCGCCATTTGACGTTAATAACTCAACTCGGGACAACCAAAACTACGTACATAATGCCAACCACTGGCAAAACACACCAAAAAAATAATATTATAGTAAAGCAACAAAAGAAACCCATTTGGCCTCTCAGTATACAAGGCAGTTAATTTGAGAGTGGCAGGCGTTGAGTCACTGACGTCATATTTGTTGTCTCTGCTCAACCCAGTTAGCATAACCCAGGTGATTCGCTCTCGATTAATGGTGGACAAAAAACACCAGCGTTGAGCCTCGAAAAAACACACTTCAACATTTTTGATTTCGAAGGTTTGCCGGAAACATGTCTATCTTGTATCTCTACTTCACGATTCTCCAAAAAACCCCGGGATTTTGGATTTCTGCACTAGTAGCAGTTTAAACATCAGCAAACACGAATTGCGTACGCGCGAAAAGAACATTTGTAGCTGAAACGCTAAAAATTATTTGGAAAAAGTCTAGACCACAAAATTTGACGTTGTTTTAAGGCGAAGAGTATTTAATAGTAAACGTGAGTTACTGAAGCACTTCAGTTCTACGAGGTTGCTTTTTTCGGCGGCTCTTTAACCGTTTCAGTTCCATCTAAATTCTCCTTATGTAACATCTACTAATTAGTAATTTGGTATTGAGAAAATGAGGACTGATCGAACGAGATGAAAAGCTAAATTTTTTCAAATTATACAGTGCAAAGTACTCGTCTAAGTTGCGCGAATTTACTAAGTCATGTGGGATCGGGAGTGAAAGGGTTTAGTCGAACAAACTGATACTTGTCGAAACTTAAACGTTCTAAACAGTGAAACCTTACTAGAAATTGCACTTAAGCATACTACTATACTACTAAAACAAATAAATACAAGAAAGTAATTCTCAAAAAAAGTTTCTATGTTGAGTCTCATGCACGCTCATTACATAAATGAAAAGTGCAGGACTATATGAAGTAGTCATTTCAGATAAACACGACACCCTGTTGTAAAGCTTAAATTGTTGAAAGTTATTGTAGCTTCACTGAAGCAAGTAGGCATTTTATGCTAATGAAAGAGTTAAGTATAATAGAAAATACTTGGATCCATAATCTGTACAGTATCTATTTTGTTTTGAACCATTATCATTGCATTACTTTTAAAAGATCGTTTGTATTGTTGAAATATATAGCGAATCAAATCGTAGACTATTAAAACTTGTTTAACAAGAGAGAAGGCAATGTTCGGGCTTTGTAGATCTGGGTCCGGTTGTACGAAGCCTGGATAAGCTATCCGCTGGATAAAAGCTGTTTGTCGTCACTGATTAATCAAAGATTGCTTGACTCCTTGTTGATTGATTTATCCCTTTTTGTTAAGTGAGTGGAAGACTCTCCTAAAGTTAAGGTTTAATTGGTGTCACACAACTTTCGTTACATTTTTACTGCTAAGAATAGAAAGCACTTATCCGGCGGATAGCTTGTCCAGGCTTCGTACAATCGGGCCCTGGTCTTCATAACCGGCATCCTTTGCGACCACAATTGAACGCATACGGTGTCGAGAGGCACAAATATAAATCATATAAGATAAGTGTTAAACATAGCATTGTCTCGCGTTTTTTTTAAAAGTCCACTTTTCATAGAAACACTGAACTCAAAACTGAAAAGATCTAGAGAAAGAATTGAAAAGAGGTTGATCGTGAAGAACCATTCTTTTCATGGATATAGTATTTCATTCAGCTGTAATACAATGCCTTCTGCGCGCACAACAGCTGGCTGCTGCTGATTTTATAAATCTGAATCTAAAACGTTTTTGTTTTTCCTTATATATTATTATTTTACACGTACTAACTAGCTATTTAAACCAACCTAAGTGTTGTACATTCACAGTGATGATGGCATAAGTTACGCCGAAACACGTCTGTCAAAAAACCTTAAAGGTTCAAAATTGTCATTCTCTTGTTGAAATAACCAAAGGCAATTGTATATCTTAAGCTGGTTTGTGTGAATAGATAGCAAAAACTGTTGCACTGTACAATTTTTAAGAGAGTGTTTGAAGGACGTTTATGGCTACCGGCCTCATTTCGCTGAAAAGTAGACGCTCTTTAGAGAAAAACAGTGTTTTAATTAATAAACATAATGATACAAACTGAATTGAAAGCTGAAACAAATTTTCAGAACAATTCAGCAAAGACTGTAGAACTTTTTAAAATTTATTCAGAATGTGTTATAGAAAAGATTGGCTCTTAGGACGAGAAAAGAGTTTTTGCCGCGCGTCGTTTATGCAACCTAAAGCTGTATGCGGGAAAACATTGAAAATGTACAGAAACTGGAGTTGCAATTTGTCGATAACAATAGGCGTAATTTTGCTCACTTTAAAAAAAAAAAATTTTTGCAACCTTTTGTGTAAGTTTCAAGAGGTTAGTGCCTTGACTCTTGTGGTCAATCATTTGTGCTTCAAAATTATGGCAAATTTTTAAAATCAAAACTTAAAAACAGAAAACCGACCTCTTGATCGAGCATCGAAAATACATCCTGCGAATAATAAGCCCTGACAGCTCTTGGACCCGTACAATTATTTGCTAATTTACAGGCCAGTAGTTGACAACAAATTATTCTTGTCAAGATTTCAGCTGCAAAAATGATATTGGCTACAATCATGACCTTAAAACAATAAAATTTAAATAAGCACAAATATTCGTAAATTTCCGCCCAATAAACGAATTTCCCAGTTTGAAATAAAGTAAATTCGATAGGTTATCAAAAAAGCGGCAAGCTTTTATGAGTTCATTAGTCAAAATCTCTGCATCCTAATCATATAATTTTCATAATGTTTACAACCGCAAGCCGGAGATATTCGACCTCATGCCATGGTGCTATTGTGACTCGAAGACATATCGAGGGACTGAAGTAAGCTTATTCAGTTTTTATCAAGTAAATTTAAGGCAAAAAGGTAAGTGAAAACTGAAGATAATTTGCGTTGGTTTACTAGGTTATTCAGAGAGCTACAATAAAGCAAAAAAGGGCTCTCGATATCTAACATTTAAGTACACACAATACTTTTAAATATATAACAACTGAATTGATTACCGAGCCATTTAAAACAATTTCAAGTTCTATGTTGTTTATTAGCAAAACACGGTTTTTTGAAACGTTTGTTCCTTCGAAAACAATTGCCAAATGCGGTATAAAATCGTAGTTTTTAAGCAAGAACAAAGAACAGTTGAACAACAATCTTAAAAGCTTCCTTGTTTCAACTCGTTAAGATCGCTTTAAAATCGTTTGGACGCCTTAATGCACTGTTCCGTTAGTTCTAAGTCAAAAATATTGTTTAAAGAGCATATAAGTTGAATAATTTAACAGCAATGATTGTTTTCGAGTTTTAGATTTATGCCCAAAAGCGTTTTGCTTCTTGTCATTAATTGTTCTGAAATGTTTTACAGCTAAACAGCTGCGGAGCGCCAATTTCCTCTTCGTCTGATTTCTTGTCCTAATATGTCGGAAAACAGCCACCATTTCAGATTTTATCTTAATAGCTCTTCCGACTATGAAAAGAGTACATTCTGATTCCAACGAAAGAAATATTGTAAAATATAGATTAAACAGAGTTAATTTTTTTCTGTTAAAGTTAAGAGATAATGATCAAAAAATAGAAAAAATCAGACAGCATGCTCTCAAAATATTAATTATTAAACAACTGCTGAGAAAGAGCATGAGAATTAATCATTCTTTCGTTAGAAACACCTCAAACAAAACGAATACAAAATAAGACAGCTGAAAAAAGACTAATATATGATTAAATGCAGGATCTTATCACACTTGTAAATGCAATCAAAGTTTGTCTTCGTTTTTAACTGCCAAAACTGTTTGTGAGTGTTTGTCTCATCAAATGCACACTAAAACTCTACAACTCTGAGCGTTTTACCCAACTTTTGAATTCTATATATATCAAGAAACACTGGACACTAGCTAAACCGTGATGACGACATGAGCGTCTTATCTTCTGTTCACACGCAATTCTGGGACTGAAAGATATGCACTTGTGGGTTTGAGTGTTAAGTAAGGGTGACTTTTGAGCAGACGAATAACTAGACGTCAGTTCTGAACGCTTTCGGCTCACAGCAACACAGCTTCTCTAGCCTAAATACTATACCACAAGCAAGTATTTCATTTGTTAAAACAAGGTAAAGTATCCATCAAAGAAGTAATTTTGTCTAACTAAAAGACAATAATCATAAATACAAAACCCTTCATGATATTTCCAATCCATATCCAACAGACCCGAAGGGCAATTTTGGGATGTTTTCGTCTCCCACCAGACCAAGCGACGAATCTAGAAAAACTATAGACAAACTAAACGCAAAGCTGCGTAAGAAAAAGTTAGAAAAAGATGCACGATCCATTTATGACTAATGAAAATGCTGTTTTTGAGTTAGCTTATTCCATCAAATCTATTACATAAATTATTCCCGTCGACACTGCTAATGAAAAAAAAACTGATTATATTCAAAGTACGTTTCATTTCAATTTCATTTATATTTAAACAAACCAAACATTGATAAATATCTCAATCAGTTCATGTTATTGAATGCGCAGTTCTCCGTAGAGAATCTCCCGTGGTAAGCTCTGAGGCTCCATGCGGTGGACATGTCCGAGCCAGCGGAGGCGTCTCTGAATGAGCATAGAGGGTATGCTCAAGAGACCGGCACGCTTGAGAACCTCAGTGTTTGGAACTTTGTAACCTAAATATAACGGAATGAAACTTGTAATGCCAGATGGTTGCACCGCTCTTGTTAGTTTAAAAGTTGTTCAACACTTGAATTCACTCAGGTATTTGTTTGAGTGTATACTGGTTCTTCATCATCTATACTGACATTAGTTAATGTCTTGTATTAAAAAACTTTGAGCGCCCATTCAATATACGATCGTTTTTGTATTGACAAAAAAAGGACACCATTTCAAGGGCACATCTAACTCTAAAATTAAAATTGAAAAACTTGGTTCGTGCTGGTGATCAATTAAAGAATGTGCGGTGGCTGTCGCAAACATTTGAAGTTCATCAAATCTATGCATATGTGAAAAAGCAACCTTAATAAAAATTCCAGTCAAAAGCACAAGCATTTAATGACAATATTTTATCAGTAACATGCATTAGAGTTCTTTTAAATTGTTTAAAAACTTTATCTGAGAGCAAATTCAAATTTTCTTAGTTTTAACAATTTAAAGTGACGCATTTAGTCAGATTGCAGGAAAATCGAAGGGAAAATTTTGTTTTGAATAAGAAAGGTTGTTTTTTTTGGCGAAATCTGCAAAATAAGTTCTCGGATGACGTCAAATAAAACATTTCACTGTTTTTGAGGATTTAAAGATTTCAGAAACAGATTAAGGGAGAACACACTTGCCAGCCAATATTTGGCCAGTAGTTTCAATTTAGATGTATTAATCAGGCCTGTAAAGATTGCACAAAATGCGTAAGCTTCGGGAAAAGCTTTTAACTACATTTGATAGGCATTTATTACGCAAACTAAATCAAAATTGGTTTTCATTAACAGCATTTTTGTTATTAACACAGCTTCGTGTGCGGATGTAGATTCAACTGTCAACAACCACGCGCTGCTTATTACAAACTTAACACGAAAAAAATATTTTACTATTTCCATCCGCTTCTTTTAAAGAGAAGGGAAAAAAATCAGGAAAACATTTGTAAATGAAAACTTTGTTAAGCAAAACCAGCTTGGTTAAATCTAATAATGATTTGAGTGTTTCAAGTATATCATAGTCAAACTGAGAATGAAGTATTTAGTCGGGCGGGCTGTTGAACTGAGGTAAATAGACTAGAGGAAAACCGAACGAGCTTTATTTCCGAGACCCCATGTCGCCATGATGGGCTTTCATCGTCGCACCTCTGACCAACTTGGTGCCTGAATAACGATTCCTGTACTATTTTCAAGTTGCTCAGTTGCGCAGGATTTTTGCGAGCTGTTACTGCCAAATGAAAAAGAAATGCTAACTGAAGCTAATTATTTTGTGTTGTTCAATATTTTTCAGGACTTGTTACAGCAACGGAGAACCTAACAACGAAAACTCCAAGCCATGAACATCTCTGAACCTGAGGGTCCAAGATCTGGGTCAAGAAATGGTTATGTTGCTGATAATAACCTCTCAAGTACGATTGCCTGGTGTTTGGCTTTCAGTTTGATAGCCGTGACGACAGTAGCCCTTAATGCGCTCACAGTAGCAGTGTTTGGGGGCAAACAGTTTCAGCGCAAGCGAACTCATTTCTTCCTGATTAACTTATCAACAGCAGATCTTATTGTTGGCGGTGTTGCGCTTCCTCTCTGGATCGTAATTGTATGGCGTAAATCCATCAGTCCTGAATGGAAACCCGGCCCCTTCTTTTCAGCCATTTATTTCACCGCTGACATGCTGTCTGGACTTGCTTCGTTCTTCTCTATCGCAGTGATTGCTTTAGAAAGATTATTCTCCGTGTTAAAGCCCGTCAAATACCGTCTACTGAATTCCCGCGTGTTTTTTTTCGCTATTGTCTCAATATGGTTTGTTTCTGGTGTTGTGGTTGTGCTGAAGTTTGTTCGATTTCAGATCTACACTATTTATTTGAATATCTTGTTTCTATGCCTTGGAGTACCGCTTGTCGCGACATTAGTATCTTACTTTCTCCTTTTCTTAAAAATGAAAAAGCGTTTGGGTACAGCGCACAGAGGCCAACGTCGACGTATAACCGAGAGTGATGATACAAAACTGGCATGGACATTAATTTTAGTGACAATAGTATTTTTTTTCACTTGGACACCATTTGTTATTGTTAACGCTATATTTATCTACACGTGTTCGTCCGGCGCGTGCCCGGTTCATATTTCTAGAGACGTGGTTTACTTTACTAAATTTCTCCACTACGGCAACTCGTGTGTAAACCCTTTAATCTATGTAGCAAGAATTCCTGCTTTTCATCGGGCAGTTAAAAACACTCTGAATTTGAAATGCTTTAATCAACATTCACAAAGCACCGAGTTAGAATCCCGTACAGGGGAGGGCGTACCTCTAGGGCATTTGAAACGACACCGGCTGGGTGAAGATTCTTGTTTATCATCTGGTACATTGATTCGTACGTCAATTTCGTCAGCATACTTGAAATCCGACGAAAATCTCGACTTTGGAAGGCTGTCGGGAGCAACGAAGATTTGATGAGTTAATGGAAGTCTTAAAATTGAGGGGTTTTTTTTGCGGTCACGTTTTGCTGTTTTGCAATTGAGCTTGCTCGAGCTAAGCACTTACGATTATGGGACAGACGTTTAGCACGGTATCATGGCAGATAGCAAATCAGTGCAAGAGGGCCATAACTATTTAGGAAGCCATAGCAACCAAAGCATGATGTTGTAACAAAATTTGTGATAAATTTCCGCGAAAAAAAATTATCCGTTGTTTCTTTAAGCTCTATATATAGAAAACGTTTTCCTTTATTCTTTTGGAAGACCATAAAAATAGCAATCAGCTTAATTTGAACAAGCAAGATTTACCAAGTGCAGTGTAAATTTATCAAACTACAGTTTGATTAACAAAAATAGAAATTACGAAAAAAAATTAAGTAATTTGTTCGGCGTGTTATTAATTTAGTTGAGTTTTTCGATGCCTTTTAATCAGGTGAGATAAATATATTATTATCAATTTTCAACCTCGACTGATATAATTGCGTTTCTACATGTTACTAGCGTTCTGGGCCGAGTTGTTCAAAAGACGATTAGCCCTAATTCAGAGTTTTAAAAGTCTTAACAAACCCTATTAGTTGTTATGGTAATTAACCCTGTATTAGGGCTAATCGTTTAATCTTGAACAACTGGGCCCTGATTGAACCAATCACTCAATATAGGTTATCAGTTCATATATACCAAATTGAACCTATATAGAAACTGAATGAGTAGTACTGCAAACCTGAAATATGGTTCTGAATAAAATTTGGCTGTCATTTTCAAGTATTGATAGGTTTGGAAAAATCAATAAAACAATTTTGTTTCATTCACACTTGTTGTGTATGAGATGGTTTATTGCCCTTTGACTATTTACCATCTCATATCCAACGTGCACTCTTTTGGAACAATTGTTTTAAAGATGCAACACATTGGCCCGTTCGCACGGGGATTGGTAAAACTAAGCCTAGGTCCAGTTCTTTAAACTGAAAACGGTTAACCCTAATCCAGGGCTTATTACCATGACAACCAATAGGTTTCGTTAAGAGTTAACCCTGGTTTAAATCTAATAGGCTCTTGAACAACCGGCCTCTTTTTGATAGAACCGAGCTAACTTGGTTAGTGAGCTGGCCCGCATACTGTACCGACAAGGCGCGATTTTATCAGGTCTAAACTCGAGTTGCATTTGCTAAGAAAGCGAACCATCTGATTTCCGAGATCTTGTAGTGGTACAGCCGAATCCAGTCGGCAACCGGGGTGGTCGTTTTTCCATATGAAACGCGCCAACCCTTTTGGTGGGACAAAAATTTATAATGCACATAAATTCGCAACCACATCACCATGTAACTCCTTCACAAAAGCAAGAATCATAAATAGCGTTCATCGCCCCAAGTTTTTCTGAAACCATCATTTTTCTTTAGAAAATGAAGCTACAGAATATTCAGATAAACTTGCCCCTCGAAATCATTTTGCAAGACATGCTCTTTAGCTCTGTTAACCGAAAAGATGGTGTAGCAAGCCTACCCAGGGACGAAAAATATTTTGTGCACAGTTTTTTTGAACTTCAGTATTGCTGTTTGGGCTTTTCACAATCAAAATCTGGCTTGCTACGCCATTTTTTAAGTTGAGTGATAAAATGATTTGAACTTTAATTGAAAAACTGATTGTTTTGAAAACAATAATTTGTTATTAATGAAGGGCTTTATTTTGATTTAGACAAATCTAACCAGTAGAAGGAAACTTGTCCTGCCTGAATTACTACGTAGGTGTTGACCGGTCCGTTTTTTGGCGGAAAATTTAGGGTGGGTTAACGTTGATACGGTAAGCGGGCTCCGGGCTAACTTGGCTCCATGTAAACAGGCCCTTAGAATCGAAATTGAGACGCAAGGGAGGGGAGGGAAAGGTGTTTTGCAAGGGACCTCTAGGTCTCGATTCTTCTAATGAACGGATAGGTTGACACACCGATTCGAATAACGCCGTGTCAAGTACAAATTTCTAATACACCAACAAATGGATTTATTTTCAATTGAAGTAAACACTCAGCAAATTACTAACAACAATGATGCTCTATAAATGAAGTAGAACATATCGACCCTATTTACAAAATACTTGTATACAAAATAGCTTTAAACTACAGTGGGGTCCTTACGTTAAGTTTTTTGACTCGTTAATTGAAGCACAACGGATTGGATTGTACAAGTTTTTACCATTAACACTGAAGTAGCGAATTCAACGTAAAATTAACTTTCAAGAAGTATTGGTGCGCTTTGAAATAATTTTAGAAAAAGGTTAAGGCATACTGTTTCTTTCTTTTTCGACGTTTACTTACTCTTCCTTAAAACCCATTTATTTTTGCTTTCACTTATGTTCAATTGCTGAGAAACTCAACTTGTGGAGAGTTCGTGCGCGCAAGCTTATAAATACTGAGAACGTTTTGTAAAAAAATAATGCAAGCTTAAAATCCATATTTGATCTTCATGTAAGTTCTTGAAAGTAACAAAATAAATACTTTCTCTCCTGTTAAATTTCTTGGCAATGAAGCCTCCGCCTTCACAACACCGGTATGAAATAAGTTGGACAATGAAAAATAAATAAGCATTAGTTGCTATCTAAGTGAAAGTTTCAGATTGAAAAGAAAAAGGAAAATATTAAACAACACAGACTGTTATTTTATGAATCCAAAAGTTTTCATTTCATTGAAACCATTGTATTTTTTTATCCACTGAAAATCTATTTTAAAATTTCTAACCGATCAAGGCTATTTACATATAACAATTCTTCCAAAAATAAAAATATTCTACTAGGCTACATATTTTTGAAACTCCTGAAAACTCGAATTTTTTTTTTTTCATTATCAAAAGAAGCAGACTTCAAACAATTCGAACAGTTCTGACCAAATCGCAAATCTTTGTTATTATTTCAAATTTAGTTGTACGAAAGCAATGGTGTTTTTAAGGCTAAAGAGTGATAGGCTTAGAAACTTCCCGCATTTCTAATGACTAACCTACTTGTAACTTAACGTTTTTGCGTCCTAATTTTCACCATCTCTCAAAGAAGAAAAAACACTGTGGAATTAAAACCAGTTCGGATTTAACTTTTCTGACAATTCACACGACTAACACGCCCGCTATCTCTATCTTGAAAACAGAAAAACGTGCAAACACTTGTTTTGTTGGCCGATTCTAAGCGAACCAGTTATCAGTTCGTGATTCTGTTAGAGTTACTGTGGAAAACTAACCTCATGAGTAAAACTAATATTTTTAGGACCAATTTGACAACGACTGTGTGTTGATTCGGATTACCATTTGGAAATCTTCGCAAAATTCAATTCCTTTGCTTATTTTTTTTTCATTTCACAAAACTAAAGTCTCACAAAAATTAAGCCTTCCACTTTGGCAAAATCAAGTGGCCGTGAAGTATAATGTGATTTTAAAGGTGTCATTTTCTTGTTTAAAACCGTCTTTTTTTACAATGAAGGCAAATAAAGGGTTAGACTCTTGTTCGAATAAGCCAACTGAGATACTACTTATAAAACTATGCAATACTTTCTACTTTTAGTGCAACTTTTTAAAACTCATCATCAGTGTGAGGTAAATTCTACAGAGAACGAGTCCCTTTTGTCAGCGGCAGTTAAATTGTGTGCGAGAAACTGAGCTAACAAATTCTACTTTAAGTTGCTTATTTCATTTGACGAGTAGAAGCTTCGAATTCAAAGCTACTGCACTCATTGGGTTGACAGGTCACTTACACGTATAGATGTTAATAACTTTTTTACACTTGTCACAAATCACTTTGCAGCACCATTGAAAAACACAGTTACAGTTTCGCGTTACTTTGGCCTGTTGAATATTGTGGCCTCGTCCACAACACAGCAACTCACAACCGTCGATTCCAGAGGAAGAGATATTGCACTGCCGTTTTTTGGTTCCAATTGAGTTATCATTTGGGTTTGCATCACAGTAGCTTGGTGATTTTTCATAATAAATCAAGTCGCTTTCTGAAGGTTTTTTGTACTTGTTGCTGATTGGTTTGAGTCTCTTCTTCCCGCGCCTGTTTGTCTTAACGGTCATAAGGTTCGCGCTATCATATTTGGCTTTCAAGTAAAGACCAACTTGACGGAATGGCGGCTGTTGCATCCAGCACGTTTTCATGGAGCAAGATCCCGAAAGTCCGTGACATTTGCACTTCTTGAAAAGCAATTCTGATAGCGCCTGAAAAGAAGACATAAAAAAATCAATACGACGCGCCTCATCAAGTTAGGCTGCTGTTAAGTTGCAGTTTAAAGTTCGTAAAATACACTCTTTTTTCGTAAGAACGTCTCATTTTTGTTATATTTATGTTCTTAAAATTTTTGGGGAATTTAGTCTTAAATGTTTTTTCAAAAAATTGTTCTCAACATAATCACACGTGTTTGGAGTACACGCCTTTTTTTTCATGCACAAGAACAACTTTATAAAAACGCCGGCTCGCAAAAGTTTACGGTTCTCATTCCAAAAACAAATTGTACTCATTTTTTTCTCTTTCAAGTGAAAAAGTTCCGAAAGCTAAAAATAAATTAAATGAATGAATCCATGATTTTGTACCGTAATGTAAATAAAGTTCTCGGCCATTCCTCTGCCTCGGATGTGTTAGCTGGTTCTTCAATTTTGGCGAATTATCAGCCTAACGTTCTAACAAAAAAGTTCTTGCAAAAAAGGTGTATTGTAAAAACGCCAGCGGATTAACAATCTTACAGCGGCGTTACTCGATTGCTAACGTACTGCAATTAGTTTTCTTGTCCTGACATCCGTCGTGAATGATTAGTCCACCCTGGCACCTAACAAATATATTTTACAGTTTCTCTCATGATTGCATTTGCAGTTTGGGAATGCTTTCTGGTTATGGAAGAGAAGCACCGCCGCCTGGCTAGCCCAGTGGGTAAGACGCCAGTCAGTCGTGCCGGATTGTATTCCCAGTGCCACACCTTCACTCAAGGTACACGGTGCACGACCTGGCGCTGTTCTATAAAATCAACAGTGGGGCAGTTATCATTCCGGACTCCCACTGAGCGCAGAACCAGGGCAAGCCAACATCACAGTCGAACATTTATCCGTCCATACACCTCTGTAGACGCTTATAAGTATTCTTTTTTTTTGCACGAAGCGTTCCCTACTGGAATTCTCTTCCCCCCACAGCTGTAAACGCTAACTCCCTCACGTCCTTTTACTCACAAGTTAGCAACATGCATTGTCATTAAATTGTATATTAGTTGCACTCACTAACACCGCTGCACCATATTATGTTTTTCCTTACACTGTTTCATCTGCACTGACTGACCACCACTGCCATATTAGTTAAGTCCTAGAGGCAATTATTTCAGTTAAAGGTTAAAGATTAAAGGGTCTTAAAACAACTGAGGAGAAGGTGCTGCCTTTGCTTTGACAAAATCTGCTCGGATAAGGACGTTAAACCGTAGGTCCCAGGTGGTAGACCTCGAAAAGGCCCTCGAGCTCGAATCCTATTGCCTGTTCTCCCGGGACTCCTTGAGTCAAGATGTTATAAAACAAAATAAGCATGAATTTGCGACAAAATCGTACAAAGGAACAAACTCAAGTGTTATAGTATCTAATAGCCAAGCTAGGACCGACCTTTCTTCCCGCACGGTTGTTGTGTTTGTTCATCACCGACCGAGGGCTGTTTCCGCGATCCCGAACGTTCACAAACTTCTCAGAAAACTGCGTCCCAAACTTCACGTTGCTATTGCAGCCGGCCCAGGTCCAACCCCGCCTTGAGTTTCCCGCCTTTGAGCGGTCGCAGTCACAGCTGGACAGCTCACCCGAACTACAGGCCGCTGTTACGGCGTGCGCCACTCCTGCTGACGTCATGGCGTTGATAAAAGCCGCTTCTCTGTTACCTAAAGTAAAACACAACACGGTTATATCACCTGTGCAAAATCTTGAGATTATTTGCTTGTTTAAGACTTCTATTCTTTGATGGTTTGAATCTTTTACTTACTGATTATTTCCATAACTCAGTTTCGCGAAAAAAATTAAAAAGAGTAATACTACAGTGATCTGTCCGGGACTCGAGCTCGCGATTAGGGTTACGAGTCAAACACACTGCGCCACCGTCTTTTCGCGTGTAATTCAATTGCTGTAGATTTGAGTAACCCGAATGATTTTATGAGAAATTCGAAATTGAATTATTTCGGAGATTTCATTTAGATATTCTGTTGTGTCACATTTGTCACATTTCATCAAACTTTGAAAGTTCTTTCTGGGACATTATTTTTTGCCAAAAAACGATTTTAGAGTTTTTTTAGACGTCGATGACGTCATTTTACACGAGCTGCTTGCTGCAAGCAACTGTGTTCTCAACGAGCACAAACCAACCGTTTCGTAATGACGTCATCAATAGTAACATCATCGGCCACGTGATTAGTCTTAAATAAGGT
>JAOBRD020313126.1:0-21733 GCA_027575215.2 Hydrozoanthus sils | reverse complement strand
TACCTACCTATCTATCTATCTATCTATCTATCTATCTATCTATCTATCTATCTATCTATCTATCTATCTATCTATCTTATATCTATCTACCTAACTACCTATCTACCTACCTATCTATCTATCTATCTATCTATCTATCTATCTATCTATCTATCTATCTATCTATCTAAACAAACAAAATTTTGATTGCTAACAAATGGCATGCGCAGACTGCTGTTGAGGCAAAACGGAAAAATTATTTTAAACGAAAAGTTTTCCATAAATTTGCGGACAGCTGTGCTTGGTTGTTGAATCAAAATAACAAGTGACTTCTTACCGCTGCACTTAAATGAGACGACAATTTACGTGGTTTGGGTAGAGGCCGTCAACTAAGGAAACAAAAAGCCTGCAAAACTGTTGACGAGAATACATTCGACACACTTTACAAATTCCTTGCCCAAATCAAAAGCTTTTTGGAAGTTAAACTCAGTATTTGAGTAAGGAACTAGTGCAAAAAATTATTTAACAAGTTACAAATGAAAAGTCAAGATTGCCAAACACTTTACAAACAAACATTTTATTGACAACAAATGACAGCGCTAGTTTTACACGGTTCTCGAAGCAAAATGAAAAAAAATCTATATTAAAACAAATGCTAAAAAAATGTTGAAAAACAATCACAAATGAAAAGTTACAAGCAAAAAGTCAAGAAGGACTAACACTTTACAAATAGATATTTTATTGCTAACAAATGACAGCACCAGCTTTACAATTACTTGATTCTCGAAGGAAAACGGAAAAATTTTAAAAAAGGATGCACAAAAGCTAACAATTTGTTCTTGCCAAATCGTCTGTTTCCCGCCGGTGGGTTTACAACCATTCAGAGTAGCCCTCACACTACGCCGGTTAAACAACGTATTACCGGCTATACACAAAATACAGAATGTATGTCAGTATGTTCTTAGCGTGTTCTAAAAGTTCTGGATTCTTCTTAACCTCTACAAATTTGATGAAACAAATAGTTTCTTTCTATCATGGAAACGGCCAGTATTTAAGAGTACGATATATTTGTCCAGCTCATTGCGTTCCTTAAAGGAGGTTGACACACTTTTTAAATTCCTTGCCTAAAAGCTTGTCCAGCTCATTGCGTTCCTCAAAGGAGGTTGACACACTTTTTAAATTCCTTGCCCAAAAGCTTTTTGGAATATACGGGATATATTTGTTCAGTTCATTGCGTTCCTCAAAGGAGGTTTGGCTACAGACCTTTTCAAAAAAATTGCAGAGATTTTAATATTCTTTTGTCTGCATTCAAATTTACTTGTCTAGCCTCGCTTTGGATAACATGTTCTTTTACTTTTTAACGGAAGAGCGAGGTTAGCCAGGCAAGTGCGAACGTAGACAAAAAAAGTTTTTCAATTACCGCCATTTATGAGAAAGACCCTTGCCAAAGTGTTATCATTCAAGTTAGCGTATACAGTACATATTGCTTTCTTAGAGTCATACTTTGCGACTAGTATAAATTTCTCCATTCTGGAATCCTTCAAGAAAACTTAATCATAGGATAGATTTTGATGCCGACTACGCCTGTACCTCGACCATGATCAGAACCTGCCCCTGCAATCACTTGTTGCTGTATTTATGTTTTAAAAAACTTCCTTTTTGTCCATTTATTATTTAGTTGTTTATACTTTTCCATATAGGGTTGTGCTTCGCACGGGAGCACGTGTCCCGTTCGCACCCGCCCTCTTGAGTTTTCGCATTTTAAAAGTGCTAAATTATTGATTAATGGTGTACTTTTATGTTTGTTTTTAAATCAAATCAAAACGAAGATGTTAGAAAATATCTCCCGGATAACCCTTAAAATCGAAATAAATAAAGATTCGAACCAGACAGAAATTGAAATCGTTACGTGTCATTGTGGTTGAGTAAAATTGCTTTGATTTAAAAATAGCACCCCACACATAGAGTTTTAAGGATTATAACTCCTAAACAGTTTTTTGTTAGAGTAATTTTATTTCGTTACTACATCTTCCCTCTCATTAGCTCCTAGAAATGAGATGTCTATTACACTTCGTGACCCAAAAATGTTTTACAGCCTTTAGTTGTTTTAAATATATTTTCGTAATTTTCAGTTATTTTTGGCTGTCTTTTAGCCTTTCTTCAAAGAAAAAGCTCCTTCGTCGTTTTGTGGTACAATTACTTTCACATTCAGAACGGATTGCAGTGCACCCATCACAATTAGCGGGGTTCGTACATACGGTCATGCATGCCTGCCAAATTGGATGACACTTCGTACAATCGACGTTAGGTTCTGATTGGAGCTTTGATAGAAACGTCATCAACAGCGTCACCACTACAATAGGACCAAGAGCTGACGACATTCCTCTACAAAGAACATCAAAGACGTCAGTAACTTCATTCTGACTTTTTCAACCGTTTTTGGAGTTTTAAATCATTCAAGGAAAACTCCTTTGTTTGCAATTGCAGGTCAAGGGGAGACTCTCATCTTAACACAAAAGTTTGATCATATATTGTCTATTCTAAGTAAACTGGGATGGCTTACTTTGAAGCAACTATTAGAAGTACAAGACGCAGGGATGATTTTATTTTAGCTATCCGATAAACTCTCGTTCCGTCTTCAGTAATAACCAAAACAACAACGAAAAAAAAAAAACAATCACATTAACATTCCTGCTCCTATTACCGCCCAACGCTCTTTTTGCTACCGTGCACCTAAGTTATTCAATTCTCTGTGCCCTGAAATCAGGCAAGACAAATCTGCACAAAACTACCCAAATCTGTAATCAAATTCCAATTTTTTTTATTATTATGAACTTATCATTACATTTTAACATACATAAATTTTACCGAAATGTTTATTCTTTAAATCTTTCATTAACCATTAGAAACCGTGTATTAGACAGCTTAGGCAGTCTATAGATGGTAGTGTTTTGTAGATTTTACTTGCCGCAAAAATGAAACGTTTTAGAACCCAAATATATTTCTTCAACTGTGTTTTCAAAACGTTCAAGATTTATTTATATGAAATGTATTTTTATTGTTTCGCCGACATTCTCAGCTGTTATTCACACAAACTGATCGATGCGATGCAAAAACGTAAATTTATCCAAAGCAAATCACTAGTTGCCGAGAGCACTCAAGATTTCATCGGACAACTTACAGGAATCCAGAAATTTAAAAGCAGTTCTTTTTACTGAATTCAAAAGTCAGAACCTTTACCAGCTTTGTAGATGCCTAAAAAAACGAAAAATAAAGCCCGTAAGACTGATGTTCATGATCGATGGTGAGTAGTTGCAAAGAGTAGATTTAACTAAATATTTTAAATCAATTTTTCAGTTCTGATAACTTTACACTCACAGAAATGCTAGTCTTGGTATGTTACACATTCACTTGTGACGCTTTTGGATAACACTGAAACATATAGGCTTGGGACAAACGTTGAATTTTTCATGAGTCGAACTCGACGTTTGTCCAAGGCCTTAGCTATAATTTTGTTGCTGTAAAACAACGTTTTAGACTGGAAAAGTTACTGATTTCTACTAAAATTGTAAGCTGGTGAAGGATTTTACCATATTCCTTGATTGTTTGCTCACTCGACACTCAATTGCAAGTGTGTATAAATATACTTAAAGTTCTTAAAAGATCTTTAAATGTTTAGTTATATAAAAATGTCAAATGTATACTAACTCTATTTAGCTAGGTTTGAATATTTCGAAACCTTTTGGGAAGTTTTAGTGTCCACACATATCTAGGGCGTTAACAGGAAAAGGGAATACTCTAGTTTTTGTCAAAATCTAGCCGATCGAGTGTTGTTGCGCGCGCAACATTTAAAATTCCTATAAGACTCAACGCTGGGAATTCTTAAATCCCATTAAATAGACTAACTGACCTGCAAAGTGTTGGGAAACTAAAATTTGCTAATTAATCAGAACTAAGACTTTCAAGACATGATTGGAACTTAATAAAAAAGCTGAATTGGCTTTAGTTTCTCTAACTTCAAGCTATATTTCTGCGCTTGTTTGATTTTTTTTTCACTGATCACACACATAATAGGATAGCACTTCAAATTCAATTCAAATGATAGACTAGAGAGATTGAATCGAGCAAAAAAAGTGCCCGCACGAAGAATCTCAAATTTGTGGTTGTTACGCAGGCCCGTATTATTAGTGTTGTTTAATTTTTTTTTTTAATCTAGCTTCTTCCAAAATATTTCTAATTTCTTAGTTCACCCTTTAATTGATCCAATCCATTGACAGAGGCATGCTTGAAGTAGTTGGATTCACTTTTGAAACATTCGATTCCTATTAGTTCAACGAGAGCCTTTTTCTGTTATTTGTCTACATATACTAGTGTCAAAAAAGTAAACAAACAATAGAAACGTGATTTCGTGAGGTGGCTTAAGTGAAATGAATGAATCAAAGCTTTGAAATACAACAAAAGATAGTAATTGTTGTCAAAATTAAAATGGATCTGCTGCTGTGCACCTTGCTGAAACTCACAGCCAGCACGTACATCAAACGTCAAACTTATAATATAGCATCGTATGAGTTTTATTCATATATGAATAAAACAAAAACACTTATTATATAAATGAATAAAAACAAAAACAATTATTGAAGTGTAATCAACAGGTTTCACAACATTTACCCTAGTTAACTACCAGGTGAATCAACCCCACCCTGGAATTTCAATTTTTTGACATTCCCACATAATTTCCAACACTTTTCAAACATAAATGATTGTCTTTTTTTTTGTTTATTAGCATGTTTTTGACCGCAATCCCTGCCAAAATTCCCCTTTTTATCATCGCCTTTTATACGAACCAGTAACTTTCCTCAGAAGTGGAACTATTTTTTTTATTTTTTTAGCGATTTCAGCCTCAAATTCTTTCAATTTTTTCTTAATTTGTTCTGCGTTCTTGATATTTTCAACTGAAAAGAGTGGTTAAAGAATGTTATCTTGAGCTTACAAGACTACATCTTAAGAGTCTGATCAAAATTTCAGCCTGAAGATTGCTCTTAACTAATGTTCTTAATTTGTGAGTAACCTTATTCTGGTTGTTCTTGTAATATTTATTCTTTATCAAAAAAAGCTTTTATCCCATTGCCTCTTGCTTGAATCTTTGGGGGCAGCTGATCGCTTTTATTTCAATTATTTATGAAAGTAAGGGGTTCTTTTTGGTGAAAAGGACATTCAGAATAGGGGTTGCTAAAACTTTAATGAAAGACATAAAAGGTTTTTCAATCTTGTTACGTTCTATCCTTGATTTTTGTTATCATATTTTTATAACGATTCGGAAACAGTATTTTATATGTTTGGAACTCTTTAGAATGGTGTAGCATCAACTCAAAGTCCCAATTTCTGTCGTTTATTTTAATAGAAACAAAACATTGGTTTAAGAAGAAGGAGCAAATTCGATTTTAGAGAGAAATTATATCTTTTTATATTTACTTTAAATAATATAAAGTGCTGACTAAACTCCTTCTCAATCAATTTAGAGATACTATGAGTTTTATTTTAAGCCTTTCAAGTTGAAATAACTGCTTTTGTTTCAAACATGTTAATCGTTATGTGATAAGAAAGTCTAACGTACTAAATTAAAACGACTTGTTACTACTAGCTTTGTGGAGTATTTTAAGAAAAACCATTTATATATGTGTTTTAAGAGATGGACAACACGATAAATGCAAGTGCTCTTGGCTTTGAAACAAACTCGTTAGTGATAAACGGGTTATCACAGATTGAAACCAAAATACCCAGCTAAAATCTTATGTTATAAGACAACCTCCTGCTTTTTCATGCTTACCTTCGCGTTATCAATATAGAGAGACTAGACTTAAGACGTCGTATCAACACTGTAGGCCTATTCTGTGTATAAAGAATATGCCTAATACGAACTGTGATATATAAAGCGTTACTGGGCCTGTTTTCTTCAAGCAAATCATCGTTGTTATCAAACATAGTCTCATGAAACGTATATTCCTTCATTACTGCCCTTTGTCTGTTGCCGAAAACGATATGAACAACATTGTTAAAACTAAACGAAATTATGTGACTTTTGGCGCTGATCGAATATCTACCACACAATGTAAGTACGCAGGAAATTAAGAAGATCGCCTTTTGTCTATAAGCTCTATTGAAAATCCTGTTTATTTCTAATACTGCCATAATCCCACACTAGCATTTTTAATGTAGGAAGTGTTATTGAAACACGCAGCTGGGTCCAACTTCATATGCCAAACAAACATCAATTAATTGTTTAATCCTTTTCCAGCTATACTCTCAAAACTCAAGAATTCAGTTAATTTACAGTACCAGATTTTCTGCCACTTTAGGAAAGAAAAAAACATGTCGTATTCCAGTTTTTGACCTTTGAATACATAGTAAAGTTTTGAAAATGTTGAATACTTACAAAAAGCTAAATTTGAGGTACTAGATTATTCTAGTGCTGGTATATATTACAAAATATAGTGTTTTTTCTAAATGCTTAGAAAATGTACTAAATTGGCTGTTCAGTTGCTTAACTTAGGCGATGCAGAGCAAGTGTTTGGTTTTTATTGTGACTTCTATAGTTTTTGTACTGGACATTCAATAATAGTTCATTTTTTTGTTTGAAATACCTTGATTCTCCTTTCAACAAGGTGATTTTCAAAGTGGTTTAAAGTAATTTTGTGATGTTTCACGTTCCTCTATCTAATATAAAAAAACTCTACGACAAGACATAAGTTAGCCACGTCGATCTGACAGTTTTAAGACACCATATTATGATTGTCAATCCAAGGAAGAAAATCATTGTTTAAAATAAATCTATGTTTTGGATTAAGAAATTAGGCTGGTGAGATACAATATTACGAAGTTTTTTTCAAGTCATAGTTTAATCATAAAAAATGGATTTACAAGTGCAGCTGTTTATTTTAAGCTCTAGTTTTCTACAGGGTTCCGGTCTTCGTTTTTTGTTGTTTTAAAATTCTTCATGTAGTAGGCCTCGGAGAATTGCAAACTCGACCAACTGTCAAAAGAGTCAATGACGTTTCCATGAACGGCATTTAAAATGTGTTCTTTGAAGTTGACCTAGAGCTATAACATAAATAGCTGCACTTGTAAATCTATTTTTCGCAACATGACTACGACTTAAATAAAGTCGAAATAATGTTATATCACCAGTCACGTTTTTTTTACCTAAAACTTGGATTTAAATATTACAAACGATGTTTTCCTTTCTCAGATTGATAATCATCATTATCTCGACAAAAGGTTGAGAAAATGTGGTATTATTTATCCAACACTACAAGCATTGACACTCTGCTATAGTTGTGCCTATCATCTGAAGTCACCGCGTTCCATCCTGAAGATCTTTGTGAGTTGAGTGATGGATTACTGCATGCTCATAAAAGCGTTCTTTTTGCAACAATTCAACACGAAATGGAAGTTCAAAGAGATTAAGCAAAATGGTGGTAATCAAATTGCAATAAATTATCACACATAACTATTTGAACAACTTATTGTAAGAACTCGATTAAGCTACTAGAGAATCTACAGCAAGAACAAAGTCATTTAGTCGGTTGTTCCGAAGTAGTCAATCAACCTGCGAGCCCTTCGTTTCTTGAACAATAACGGAAATTTTATAAATCAATCAGGTTTTACAGCTGTATTATTTTTATGCTTCTTCGCGTGTTCTGATGCCGCATGTTGTTTCAGTTGTATAAGGTATCAGTTTTATACTGTGATAATTTGTTACCAGTTAAAAATATATCCCAAACAACTTTTTTAATTAAAAAGAAAGCATAATGGAATGATCGATAGCGTCCAGCAGTGCAAAACTTTGATTTTCTTATAGAAAGTTTTTCAGTATCTCGATCAAGAATTTGCCCGCAATTGCATGCGATTGTTTTCTGTCTTTTTCTATTCACACAAAAAAAGTATGTTTGCGCATGCAGCTTAATTTTTACAATGTTACTATAAAATAAACCCTTAAAGTCCCTATCAAGCTTATTTTTTTAATTTCCAGATTTAATGTAGAACTCTTTAGCATTAGTAATTTTCGATATTAAAACAATTTCTCGCAGTTCCTGTCACATTTTTCAGGCTTGAAAAGTGAACGCTGACGTAGAAGGAGGCATATGACGCAGCCAGAGGCATGAGGCAGTGACAACTTTTATTTCGCAAAACAACAGTCTTATTGTCATAACTTAAATCAATGAATTATTCCCTTGAAATTGTTTGAAATAAAAATGTTCTTATCTTTTTCAACAGAAATGAAAATTTTGAAATAAAATCCACACAACTCGCTGCTGCTACGTCAGAGGTTAACAGTCCCCGGACTACTCGGTCAAAACTTACTTTCCAATCTTTTTTTTTTATTAAAAAGCATACCTAGACGCGGAAATTTTCTTCGGTAATTCGATTTCTGATTTCATAGATGACAAACGTTTTAATCTAAGAAGTAAAAAAAATAAGCTTTATAGATAACTTTTTAAACCAATAGAGCACATTTTGTAAGAACTAACGACGTAAAGAAAAGCATAACTGAAACAGCACCAGCACACTATATGTTTAATAACACGTAAACGCTAGTTCTGACCAAAGAATATAGCTGAGTGTAATTTAAGAGCAGTTCTTGTAAGTTTATAATATTTAGTATTAATAATATAATATTTTATTCTATTTCTTGGTAGTTTCCCAATAGAGAAAAGCTCAACCAAGCCAAACGTTTAAGCTGTAAGCATGAGTTTGAATCATTTTTTAGAAATATGAAGTATATTTAGATTTAATGTAAAACGAAGACACACCGAAAAAGTCCTCACTGCTTTTATTTATACGTACAGTTACATAATTAACACGAATGGATCAGTTAGACGTTGTGCTCCCTGAAAGCCGGAATACTTGGGGGCGTATGTGGGTGGTCTGGTTGGAGGCAGTTTGGAGTTTAATGAAGCTGTTCACTGTGCAGGTAGTAAAAAAAACTAAACAAGAGAAATTTACGTCAATGTTAGCTTTTTGTGTCGATGTGGAACCAGTTTTGATAGGGAAAACGAATCTATACTTCAGTCCCTGCTTAAATGATCCTTGAAACTATAATCTTAGTCAAGAATTGGCAATTAACGTTAAGTGAAAAACAATTTTGATGGTTAGCTGAAAACAAAAACAATTATTCGTTTCAGAGTTCGAGCAGCGGGTGGCGGCTTTATGCCCTTAAGATTCGAAAAGAAAGAAAAATTTTGAAGTATCACGAAGTTGCCTGTAAATCACAGAGCTTCCAAGACGAACATATAAAGTTTTACTAAGCTAGAACAACCAGGCAGAACATCCCTAGTGCATACAATTCATAACTCAAATATTAACATTTTTATCATTAATTACAACGTTTAAGTCATGGTTTAAGCATACATTTCATTTACACCCAGGGCGCCATTTCATAAAATCTTGCTGAGAGAGGACGAAGCTAAGCTTTCAAATAGTCCTTGTTGCACAGACCTGTAGCTAGTGGCAACACTCTAGTCTAGTATGTTACCAAACCGTTTACCTTAGCACCTCAATAGGTAAACTCGCTCAATTCTAATATTGTGGAGCTCAAAAATCAGAGATAGCTTCAACTACCTGAAACAAACTAGAATCTTTTCTAGGAAACTTTGATTATCACTGGTTTAAGAGATAGCAAAACGGAAAAGTGCAAATTCCGCGATGGAATTCAACTTGCCAAAAAGAAATAGCGGGATCGTTGAAGCATGCTGTTCATCATGAATGATAATTTATTTGTTCTAAATCGGTATCGCACTCTTTATCAATATTCTTTAGCTGACACCTAAAAATAGTCGATGTTGCTTTGCTTGCGGAGACAACTGTTATAGATTCAATCTTAAGTGATGTCTTCGTTTGTTTAGCAGTTAACGTTCTTGCTGTAGTAAGTAACGTTCAGCTTTTTAAAGAAACTAGATAGTTATGGATACAATGAGACAGGTGTGGTGGGAAAAATTGAGAAGCTGACATAGTATAGGGTCTACATTTTGTTGAGGATGCTCTTTGGTATAAGACAAGTCATGTCACAGTCCTCTTTGTAAGTAATTGGTACATATAGTTTGTTGACTTAAATCTAACTATTATGATTTCCTTTGTCCCAAACTTGAGTATGACAAACCTTTATTCTGTTAAAAATAAGAATATCAGCAACACTATTTTGCTCGCATTGAAGACGAGATTTTAAATGCTAATGTATTAAGTCTGTTGCTTCTTCCTTTAAGTTTTTTTCTACAAGACATTTCATCTTTTCAAGAAACAGATGGTTTCTTTATGGGAAACCGGGAAAACTTATCCAACAACGTATTCTCGCTAGGCCTGCTTTAAGTCTCTCGCTAGCTCAGCAACTGCCTGCTACTAAGATTAGCTCTTTTCGTCTAACGATTTTTATCTAATAAGCAGAAATATGTATCGTTGGGGCATTTCAAGAGCTAATACTCGCGGCTTCTTTCAGTTAAATACATATAAATATGATATTAAATCATGGTTAGCGTCTTCATTTTGATTTCGAATACTCGGGTGACTTTAAGTTTTATATTCAGTAAATCAGCTTCAAATACATTCATTATAAAACACTAAATGAGTGAATCGTTCGCGGCTTTACTTAAAAGCAAGGTTTTGAAAGTGCAGTAGAAACTCTAGGATTGATTCAAAAAACTTCAGCTCAAAAGTAAAAGGACTGTGAGTCCCAGGTATCCGTGACACTTCCTTTACACAGAACGCTAGTACTGAAGTTAACTTCGTATTGAACCTAACCATGCACCATGGAAATTATCAGATTCAATCAACAAATCGCATGTTTGAATGTATTCTGGCTGTTCTCTCTGTTATCTATCTTAAAAATCTCGGTCAACAAATGTTCTAAATTGAAATAAACGGTTATCAAAAAAGTGGTAAAAAGAATTAAAAAGTGGACAGTTAACTAAATTAAAAATATGCTGCAAATGTCTAAGGGCGTCCTCTATAGCTACTTGGTGGAGGTACACGGTAAAGCTGAATCTGGAAAAGACTTTTTAAGTTGTAACAATAATCTCTAGAGTATTTTTGTCGCTCTAAAGCTTTTTAATATTATCTTATATTTGGCAGCGCTATGTATTTGTTTACACCATTTTTATCTCGCATGAATGCCAAGCTTCAAGATCGTCTTAGTCACCAAGCCTATGATTATTAACAAAATTCTTATCAACAACCTCCAAATTCTTTGGTGACTGAGAACATTTGTTGTTTATCCAATATTTCTATGAACCTATTTGCATGTTCTCATGCAGTCACGGGTGTTTTAAGCGCCCGCGGTTTTGATCAAAGCAAAGACAGTCACAATCTCTACACTGGATCTTGTACACGATTCCTCTGGAAAACTCTTCATCGATCGTGCCTTTTTGCTTTTTAAGTATGCTCCAAATGGAGTGGAGAGGTTAATTATTGGCGACCTTGGTTTTAAAATCTCGAAAAACTTTTGCGACTCACTCGGAAAAGCTTTGGCGCAGGGAATGATAGCACTGGTTTGTATCATTTATTCCTTGTTGTCTATTCAGTTGGCGGCCAGTGTGAATGAAATTAGCGGGATATTAATTATCGGCAAAGGCTTTTGCTACTGGTTTAGGGCCCTGTGCTTCTTTCTCCTTTTGCGCGACCCATGAGAGTGCACAAGACCAAGTGCTTAACTTATGTTGGAGATGATGTTGTGATCTAAAATCAAAGTGACAGTCTGTTGTAGTGGCTTTACTGTAGAAATGCAAACATGGATATCGAGCCATCGTATTGAGTTGCTTGATTTAATTTGTGTGAAGGAAGGCAACGCAACCTTCTGATTCTATTTTCACCTTAAAATTATGTCAAGACCTTTCGAATTGAGATGTTGATGAATCTTATCTAACTTTTTTCTTTTTTACATGAGGGGTGGGGTTAGGGGCCGACATGTTTCATGACGAGATTAGCTAAGATAGCGACTGACTGTAGATCCCGTCGGATAGTGGAAGTGCCATGACATTCTGGATAGAAAAGTTGGCTCTCTTCGCTAGAGATTGGCAAGAGTCTAGTCTCTCTTTAACAATTTCGATGATGGGTGCATGGGAATACAGATAAACAGAGATACGACGTCAAAAGTTAGTAGGATCTCGTCAACTGATCCACTGACATGTTGCGGATCTTTTAACAAAAATTGTAAAGTTATTGACTGTATATTTATTGTTGTTAAAAAATTATAAGATGCGCATGAGGTATTTAGGGAGGCAGCGCGGCTCAGAGGTTAGAGTGTCGGAATAATTACAAAAGATTTGGCTTCGGTGATTCCAGAGTCAAATCCAAGTACGGTTGTGAGTAGCGCACTTAGTTGCCTCTAACAAGTTTGGACCCCTAACTGTAATTTACTGTTTCTGAAGGAGTTGGTGACATGCAACTGGGGCTCTGCTTTGTGTCTCTATTCTCGTCACTGAGGCAAAACTGATTAAAATTTTAAAAAATGATAAATAAAAATGTTTGGATTGTTCATATGTATAAGAGGTCAAATGGCGCTCGTAATTGGTCAGAGTGGGATGTTCTACTTGTGGATTGTTGTCAAAGAGAGACTGGGGTCTGGTATTCCAGGCAAGATAAAGCGAATACATAGCGCACCAAGCTTGTAAAATAACATTCAGAAGTTAGGTATAGAAAAAATTCTGAAGACTATTGTTACAATCAAAAAAATTCCTTCGAGATGCAGCTTTATCACACATTATGTACACGTACCAAGCAGGACGCCTTTTGATATTTGCATTATCTTGCCGTAAAGAACAGACTGTCAAAGTTCTTTAAAATTCTTTTTTGAAATAATAAGGTACTGCAGGAAAGGGTCGGTTTCCTGAGTGCAAAAAAAAGTTTCATTTTGTGAAATTTCTTGAATCCCATGCGGAGTTTAACTTAGATGAGACCAAGTGTCGCGCGGACGATGGAGGTTTTTCACTGTCTACAGACCAAAACATCAAGTAACAATTTAACCGAATGGCTGATGTAAGACTGATATATGATTCCCCATAACCTGTAGTGCTTCTGTTAAACAAAAACCGAGTTAAAAGTTATTCTTTGTCATATAGACGTTCGTTGTATCAGAAACGCGGACATGCATATTTCTCTCTTTCGTACAAGAAGCATTTGATTAAGGATATTCGTTTCACAGGTCTCAAGTAGTTAAAAATGGGTGATCTCCTCGACTTAAGCAAGTTAGAGTTTCATTTTACTGGGGGTATAATCATTTCTGCTAGAAATCAACTAGATATGGCATAAATGGCTACAAGGAACTAGTTGACCTAGACAATCAACTGATATGATTCACATTCGTTCCGATAAAAACAGAAAAAGGCGTTGATTATATTCCACAATGCTATAATACCTTTAGCTTGTTAGGCAATGGCTTCTTTTCGGGAAATGGTCACCATAAGAAACGGGGAAAAGTTTGTAATAACATTTGATGTGCCAGACTTCAATCATGAGGTTTTTTATCCATTTGATTAAAACACTTATCTTTACTCTTTACAGCATCGTGATTGTGCCGGGATTTTGTTTGAATTCAGTTAGCCTTAGAAAGATTGGCAAAGCCCTCGGAGCAACAATCGAAAACAATCGCACCCAGACACTGGCATAGCACCTTTTTGTATTTTGTACTGGTAATGGCTAAACGCGTTGTAAAAAGCAATCCACCTTACTATAACAAGCTAGTATGACACCAATATTTACTTCAAACTTCCAAACTGAATATTTTTTTGTTACAGCTCTGTTTCGTATGATTGAAACTGACCACTCACATAATTAGGCAAGTTGCAATAAATTTAGGGAGGGGGACTCCCTTAAAAGTGGAAAGGGTTAAAAAAATGAGACCCTCGCACACCTTTTAGGGTCTCCGGCTGACTCCGTTTTTTTTACGAGGACAAATAAATGGCGTTCAATGCAAATTTAAACAAAAGGCGTGGTTGATTAAATGTGATTAGTCGCACCTTTTAGGGTATGAAATGAGCATTTCTGTTGATCTACGCGGATCATTTTTCACATTCAGCACCCCTACCTACTTTTCAAGAGATTCCCCTCCCCGAGCAAAAAATTATCAATAGATACTAAGTAACAGCACTGATCTATGAGAGAGTATTATTGCTAGCTAATAGTATGGGCAATTGCTAGCTGTTTGATTTTGTTTGTTTAAGCTGGATAGTTGTTTTCTGCAAATGAATTTGTTGTTGGGTTTCGTGTATGGTTTGTAGCTTCCATTTAAGTGAAATTAAATGCCTTTTCCTAAGCCTTTACAATATTTTTGCTAGCATCATTACGATCTTTAGGCCTTTTTTTCATAAATTTTAAAACAAAAGAACAAGTTGCTGTTACCTATAAACCACTTAAAAATAGCACAAGCAAGAACAGGTCATTCATTGAGACATTGAAATATAGAAAACAACTTGTTGTTGTGATTCAGTTTTGAAGTCTAAAATGACAGTTATTCCACAGTTGAGCACTTTCTAAAGACCCGTTATCCAAACTGATTATTATATGTACACATGTGTTCATAAATGCATGTTTTTATATGTATGTACTTATTAATCGAATGTATTGCCACGAGCAGTGTGCTTTCAGCGGCCGCGAGTAAGCCAATGGACAACGACGAAACCGTCTAGGCATGCAAAATAACGTATAGATTGCCAGTTGGGGGGAATCAGTTGGTTGGGTACTGCTTTTTAAATAGAACCAACCGCATGGTTTATTTACACAAAAAAATTAGTACAGTATAAACATTGGAAGCGTTCAAATTATATAATATACCATATAATCATGCTTCTATTACATAATCCACTTCATCGTTTAGGGCTAGGTTCGTAGACGACAAACCGACGATCGTGTAGTCTAACATTAACAATTATAATTATCTAAACTTTGTTAATTTGTTTAAGGTTTTTCAAAAGTTTTGGATGAGAAACCGTTTCAAGGGATCATGTTTGTAGAGGTTTGATTTCAGATTTCGGAAAAAAAGTTTATTGGCATTGGAGTTGTTCAGGTTGAGTCTGTAGTCCAGATGACGACCAAGTTACTTCTCTTTTTTTACATCGATCCCGACATCTTTCAGCAAAAAGGGTAAAATAGAAACACTCCGAAAAAGAGACACAAATTCCCATGCAACTAACCCAAATCTGGTTACAGTTGTTGTAACATAAATTGGTTTTGACGACAAGGAAAGATGAAGCCATCAGTAGAAGTAGTCGCAGTGCGTGAGAATTTCTTGAACTCATCTGTGAATTAAATCGAAAACAACGAAAGCTGAAAATAACTTTAAACCAACGTACTATGAAATGACTGATTTACATCATTAAGACGCATTTAAAAGTCAAATATTAACTGCAACTTACTCTAATAAGCAAGACGTGCGAACTATTTGGTTTACTTTCAACATATTTTGTGGTTCAAATTTGTCCTTTGTTTGAATTTTACTTCTTTAGTTTTAGTAAACAATTTCTGGTTTATCAACATTAACAATTATCCAAAAAAAAGGAAAATTAAGTTTGAACCAAGAATGAAATTCAATTATCACGTCTAGTACAGCTAAAATACTTGAGTTTAAACATTAAACATGCATGTGCATGATTTATATGGGTTGAAATACAGCGGACGTTAAATTCCCAAAACTGCTTTTTAGCATCTGTCTTGCACTGCACAGAAATATGTTCGGTTTGTCGAGAAATCAAAGTCCAGTGTCAATATTAACACATCAATATTAGTTAATAAAGCTACAAAGTTTCGTAAAGAGTGGCTGCTATTTGGCGGAGATATAAAGGTTTAAAACTTGGTTGTTTTCCAATAAAAAATGCCCGTCAAGCCTCGTTTCCAAGTTTTTCCTTACATTTCTCTGTAAAAATAAAAGCATAAGATTAAGTTTCAAAACTTAATGTCTGCATTAGTTTTTGGAAAGTTTATAAAAACTTGCTAATGTTGGCAGGCTGACCACAGTTTCTTGATATATTTAATATATTAAGAGTCTGTAGATTAATCACACGTTTTTCTTTGTGGTTTGAATGAGTAAATAAATGTTTATAAAGAAAGAACATTTTTGTTGCCTCACCTTTAAGCTTTAGTCAACCTGGGAAGATTAACGCGAGACCTACCCACTTGTATCTCAAATGAATGCTATATAGCCATGTACCTCTTTCAATTTTAACATTCTTACACAGCGGCGTTTTAAACACAAAATACATTTTAGAATAACACAGCAGGTTTATATTCTGTAAAAATTGGTTTGTATGCGTTACATGAGCTTGTGTGTTTAATATACCGCAAGCAACTATGCTCTGACAAAGAATTAGGGAGTTCAAGATACGAGTACGCCAACGGTGACGACGACGGTAGAAAACAATAGTGAATACAATAGCTGCACGTTGGAATGCACCGTGCTGGCTACCTACAAACCATTAGGGAGCTTAAGCAATGAGGACGGCAACACCGACGACGACAGCAGAGAACAATAGTGAATACAATAGCTGCACGTTGGAATGCACCGTGCTGGCCACCTGCACGCCGTCATCTTCAACATTACAACCTGAAAAGCTCAGCTTTGAGGTTTTACGAGAACGACTGAAAATTGTGTAAATCTTCGTTATTAATACTTTTAAAAAAATCATTTTCATCTTTTTCTAATCACAAAGCGTAACTCGGACATTAGAGAAACGTGATCTAAAAAGGGTAACAAGTCCAAAGTCTAGCACTTCGGATTTTATTTGTTTGAGTCAAAAACAAGGAAAGTCGTACTATTAATACTAGTAAATAATAATTCTAACCAATAACAAACAATCGAGTAGATCGGGAATCCTAAAAAGAAATATCATTTGAACAACCTTTAGAAGAAAAAGGCACGATATATTGTTGTTTAAAATATTGTTTTCGAGTGAATCATTGACTATCTGTTTATCTCGATTTTCAGTTGTTAAAATGACACAATGCACTCTTTAAAGTCAAGCAGCGCGATTGATCTGCAAGCCGATTATATACATGAAAACAACTCCTAATAAACTATTGATCTTAAATATAGAACGACCTCAAGATGTTTCATGATTTCGGGTTAACTCAGCATTGCTCAAGATATCTTAAACCATGTCAACTAGTTACAGGCAAACATATTTAGCGAGTTTCATTTTCTTGATGAATTCGCCAAAATTAATAGAACGTTAGAAAAGTAACTAACGTCCTACACAAAACAAAAATACGGCTCATTTAAAAACATGTTCGCTTTAGGATTTACAAGTGTTTTGAGTGACGAGTTTAAAATGATCTCATTTGAATGTGCTCACATACTTGCTCGTCACATTTCTATTTTGTAGATTGCTACGATATTTGTATCGATATTTTAGTCTGTAATGGCACTGAATGAACCTCTGTTAACATCCGCATTTTATGAGCTATATTTTCATAAATTGCTCTAACAGTAAAGCGAATCATTAGCACAAATTGAGATATATTGATACATTAATTGAAAAGTTGCATATCGCCCTTACATGTACCTTCTTCAATTTTAGAATTTTTTTAGCAAACGACTTTGTGACCTCATACATTAAATACACTGTACACAAATAATCAAAACGTAAAATCTAAGTAAATAAGCTATTAAATTCCTGTTTTGACAAGTTTGATTTAATGGTGATTGAGTTCTCAATTCAAATCAACCATTTTATATTTAAATAATTTTATTCTTTTAAGCTTAATATCATCAGCTCCTGTAAGTTTCAAACTATCTCTTAAAACTGTAAAATCATTTAATTATCTTGATATTTCTATCATGCTTCTGTATGTTAATACAGAGTTTTCATACAGTTGAAATTTGCGTGATATTTTCTAGAAAGAATCATTCTAATTTTGAATACTTTTAAAATTATGGGAAACAATAAGACTTCCTTTTCTGTTTTGCTAGTATCATACTGAGTGAATATAGTTTATTTTTCAGTCAACATCGCCTATATAGTTTCATTTCAATGAAACTTGAATATTCATCGTCATAAATTATTTCTAGTAATTCATAAAGAGTGTGGCTTTAATCCCACTTGTTCATAGAAAATCAATCGGTTACTGTCGCAACGATATTAGAAGCCCACCTCTAACAAAACAACAGCTGTGGTCTAATTTCATTCATTATATAAACTGCAGTGGGATAATGAGTGATATTGATAATAAAACTGGTATCCCAACTCCCACCGGTGGAGATGTGGTGATGCCAAATTTCAGCCAATGGGCTTTAAGTATTTTCGTGAGCTCAAATAAAATAACAATGAGTTAGAAGGTTTGCGAAAACATACGAAATTTCCGAATCATGCTGAGAAATACAAACAGAGAACTTACAAAAAGGATTGTCGTCCGCAAACAGTTTTTGTCAAAAGTATGGAAGAATTTAATAAGGTAATAAAAGCTATAAATATGAGCTCTAAACTAATTACATGCCCAAAATGAGGTAAATAACGAGTCTTTGACCCGAAAAATATATCAAGATACTTCGCATGAAGAAATATAATCTTTCACGATGTAACTGAAAGCTTATAAAAAACTCCTTTTAAAGTATACTATTTGAAAGTCGCTCCCGATCCCGAAGTGTTTGTTCAAGTCCTATATCGATGACCTTCAGCTAGAGTATACTGTTAAAGAGCATATGACATGTAATATTCTGATGTCTCAGTGAACAGACCTTGCCAAATGAGGAATAGTGTTAAAAAAATGTCATAATTTTTTAAGATTCTCGAGATATCAACATTTTAACGTTTTCAAGTGACGACGTCACGAGGTTGGCAGGCAAATTTTTAATTTTTTGAAATCTGCTGCAAAACCTTTGAAAGAGTTTTAGCCAAACTTCGACTGATGATGTGTCTTGAAGTTGTCTTCAGAATAGTAACTACAAACGTTGTCATGGCAACAAACTCGGTACCAGGCCCCGTTTCTACGAAAACAAATTTTCTGCTGTATCAAGACTTTCACAAAGGCAATTAAGACAATCTTTGTTTTTCTTTCTTTTACATGGTAGGAGAAAAATAATTATGTTGCACAACTTCTGGTTTGACGAAAATACCATTCTCTTCTGGAGCCGGAAACCCAGTTAAACCTCGAAATATATCATCAGTCCAAGATTGGCTAAAATTCATTCAAAGGTTTTGGATTTGCAAAACTTTAAAATTTGCCTGCCAACCTTGTAACGTCATCGGTTGAAAACATTAAAATGTTAATATCTCGAGAACCTTAAAAGATTTTGACAAAATTTTTTCACCGCTATTCCTCAATTAGTAATGTCTATTCACCGAGATAACAAAATAATTCAAGCTAGTCACAAGTCTTTAAGTCACAACCATTAACTCAGTTTTTTTATAGGCGCAAAATCCCAAAAGCTAAACTTGTATGTCAGTAACTTACCGGACAAGTTGGCACGAAGATCGCTGGCTACATGTTATTTTTTCGCCGGAATCCTTTTCCAAAGAAACATAAACGCAAATGAGACTTTGGATTCCGATTCAGAATCCCACCAATTATTAATCCTCGTCGCGAGTGGATTCAATTGATTGAATTCAAATCCCTTTTTGGATTATACCAAATAAACGAAACTCCCTTTTTGGATTCAGAATCTGAATTATGGTTTTTCCCAAAGATATGCTCCATTAAACTGGTATTTCCATAAGTATTCGTAGACCATTCTTATTTATAATTTACAAAAATGACATAGTAACAACTACTAGCCTTTTATACAATTGAATTGATGATACCAATATTTTAAGTTTTGATAATTTTAGATATTGATATTTTGCATGAAACCTTTAACATTGAACTTGAAAATCTTTAGCTTGCTTCGCCAAATATTTATGGTTTTATAATTGCTTAGACATAACTCGCGAAGTTAGACAATTATATTAGTTAAAAATTATATTAGCTAAAAATTCTACACTTTCATAGAAAAGGAAAACTGTTTTTGAGCATTAACTTGTTCTCAGCTCAAAAATATTTTTATACATGCGTAGATAATTGAGCCTAATGTGCGAAACCGTTTTTTTGTCAATGAAAACTATAAAGCTTTATCTTTTTTAAATAAATAATTAGTTTTAGATTATAAACAAGTATGTAACTCTACTTAACGCGCACACTGTAAAATAAAGAGGCCAAATCGACCCCAAAAGCGAATTCGGCCCCCTTTTTTTAAAAGCAAATTTGGCCCATATTGGTCCGTTTTGGCCCTAAAAGGCCAAAACGGGTAAAAAGGTACTAATTCTACCCTTGTGATTTCTAAATTGGCCAAAATGATTCCAAGTGTCACTTAAAAATGTTTTAAAAGTCAAAGACTCGAATTTATCAAGTAAAACCCTTCGCAAAAACGCATCTAGTTCAGTGACCTAGCGACCTCTGTTCCAGCTGTGTCTGGATTTTTTTCTCCTTGTACTAAGCTAAATTCCAAGAGAAAAGAGGTAATAACATTTAATTTTGAAACAAAGTATGACTGTTGTTGTTGTTTTTGTTGCAAAAATATTTGTACATTTTTTTGCGGCCTTGGCTTGATTGTTTGTTAAATTTCCAATTAACAACTGTGTACTTTATTTCCGATGTTGAACAAATTTAAAAACAATAAAAACGAAAATTTAAACCTTTAAATGTTATTAATGACCAATTAGTGACTTTTTTGGTTCCCAGTGAATGTCTTTCAGCCAAAATTTTCTGCAGCTTGTCTTCCAAAAAATTTGCAAATCGCACAACTTGTGAGCTTTTTTCGGTTTCATTTTTTGCTGCTTGTTGGATCAGGGTCAATGCCAATAAAAAAAATTAGGCAGTTATTCGCTGGTTTCTTCCATATTTAAAGAGAAACAAAAATGCACTGCAACTTAACAAGACGACAACTCTTCAGCGATGTGAAAAAAAAATGCTCACGTCATCTTATTAAGCACGCCCGTGCGTAAATAAAGATTTTGTTCACAGTGGCTCAATAGGACTTAGAAAGGGCAAGCACGCGCGCTATGTTATAATTCTATTTTGGCCCTTTCTATCAATTTGGCCCTTGAAAAGGAGCCAATTTCCAGCCCCTTGAAAGGAGCCGCTTTGGAAAACCCCCACCTTGTTTTTAAGGCCTCAGCCGTCGAGCAGATTGAATGATTTTTTTTTCTTTCTTTCGATGCCCCATTTTGTTGTGCGACTGATTTTTTTGCAGCCATCTATGCATGCCAAAGTATTGATCTTCTCAGTGTACACACTTCAGTTCTGCATTACTGAGTCCTTAGAGCCCTCGGGCTTAGAGAGCCGTCAGTGATCCCCATTGCTGGTTTAAAGCGAATCCAATCCGTGAATCGACTTTTTCTCCGCGGGATATGCCGCCACACTGTATAAAAGATCAATAATAATCTGTTCCGAACACTTTATAGAGTGGAGGATTTATATATAAATATCAAGTTTTCCACCAACGAACAGGCAGATTTCGAGGCAGATTGAATGATCGGGTTAGTTATCGAAGTTTGAAAAGTGAAATTTGTTCAATGACTGATTTTAGCGTCAAATCAACACTGATGTTTTTCTCTTTCAGAAACGGAGGAGACTCGACTGCCTTCAATGTCCCCGGTTAGTACGCGCGCCATTGTGAGACGTCACTTAGTGGAAAAAAGGATAAGCTACACACTGTCAGTTGTCATTTTTTTTTAATCTTTTTGTTCTGGCTGTTGGTGAATTCATTTGTGGCGGTTATGAGTTGCCGGCTTACGACCATGTC